>JAJJWO010000429.1:0-105013 GCA_021655895.1 Fusarium sp. NRRL 66739
TTTATATGACCACCAGTAATCTCAATAGTAATTTTAACAGTAGGTAGTTATATATATATGCCGTCCATTTTACTGGGGGACAAAATGTAGGAAGTAAAGAGCGAAAATGAAGAAATTTCATTGATCCTGAAAAAGAAAACTACGACAACGTTTAGACTACTAAGCCAGCTCAGCCCTGCCATTCATTCTATTTCCACGCGACAATTGCCTGCTAAGTTGATTAACAGAACGAGTAACAAACAATGAGCTATAGAGACCAGTATCATGAGAATTGAATAAACGGCCCCTAGCAAGTGAGACGGATCTTTTAATATGGGCGCTTCCAATCATGGCAGCAATATCCAGGGGCCTGTGCCGCAAAGTCCCCCTTATTCCATTCGGCTTTGGAATACAATCCCCATGGGGGATCACAAGGGTTGAGTCCAATCTTTTTATTATGTTGGTTCTGAAGGTAAAGATTCAGCCAGTTTCCTACGAGAGTCAGCCTCAGTCGTGTTTGTTTTGACGTGATGGCCTACCGTGGCATATACAAATCTCTGGCAGACAGCAATTGTATGATTTGCCCCTCGAGTATTTAAGATCGCTTGGATGGGTTAGAAATGTTCTGCGATGGGAAGAGGGACATACTAGGGAAAGCAGCGACTAGCAGGTTTCGAACAGAGGGGATCATCAAGGCACTCGGGAGTACCATGCTTAGCAACAGATGTTTTGATAATGTCTTTCACAGAAGGAGGGCGTGCAGAGATCAAGTCGACAAAAACGAGAGAGAGGAAGGCGAGCTTCATGGTAAATGAGTTGGTCTGATGCTTCGAGCGAGGAGACCTTCGCAGCTCATATAGCTCCTCTAAGACTGAGCTTTAGGTGATTTCGAATCCTTGCAGCAATACCCAGGGATCTCCTTCAAGGTCTTGCCCAGGAACTGCCACGGGGCATCCCAGCCGTTTCCTCCGCGCCGTTGATTGTCTTTGTTGAAGAGATAGAATTTCTCTACTAGAATTAGTCTTGCTCGCAATCAATTTGCTGAAAGTGACTTACTATCTTTGCATAAACAGAGGCGCGGAAGGCAGCAGTTCTTTGGGTCTTTGATTTCTTTGCTTGGACGGGTTAGAAGAGCGGTGCGCAGGGAAGAGGGACGTACTAGGGATGACAGCCACTTTCGGGGTTCACGAGGTCATATACTGGCTTAAGAATGACTGGCTCTGGAGGAGGGCGTGCAGATACCAAACCAAGGACGACGAGAGAAAAGACAGCGAGCTTCATGTGGCTAAGTTGAGTTGATGCTGCAGTGAATGTGAATAAGGTCCATGATGAGATCCCGTGGGCTCAATATAACCTTCGCATCTACTCCAAGGCATCGCTAAGACACAGAATCGATTCACAAGCTTAGTATTGTTCTTGATACGAGTTTCTGTGTATCCGTCAAAGCTGATGCACGGCCGAGCGATTCCTTTGAGGAGCATAGCCCTTGCTTCAGATCACAACAAAGGTTTAGTACGGAGGGAGTTCGTGCTCGACCATATCATAATCTACAGGTAGTACAACAAGACTCAACAGTTACAGGAGGACGACAATCTTGTTGGCAATCCTCGTCTAAGTGAGGTTTTAAGTGGAGCAAGGTGCCGAGGTTTGAATGTAGTTGAACTAAACTACCTAGGTAGGTAGGTACGTAGGCTATCATATCTGTGGCCCCCGCCGTGCCTGGAAAAGCTGGAGAGTGGCGATCTCCGCTTGCAACTAACAACCTAACGAATCCGGGGGGCGACCCCGTCATGCTCACTGGCCCGCTCGCTAAAAGGCAGCAAACAACAGACGCAGCTGACCGAGAGGACAAGATGTTTACATGTTTTTGGCCTATTGACCGTCTCGCTTTCTTTCACTGTTTCCTAACGATCAATCCAAAGCACTAGCATTTGCCTATATCCTATATCATACCTACCTAGCCAACTTTCCCCTCTGTCCTCTGCCCCACTCTCCATCACTCATGATAGCGGCTTAGACCTCCTCCTCGACACATGATAAGGGTCTTGCAACATATACAAGCCCTAGAAATACTCTAAACGTGCTCGATATTATTCTCGCGATCGGAATCAACAAACTTATCTACCAACACCAACTTTCTTTGTTCCCAAACACGTCATCACCATGGCACCGTCTGGTGGCTGTGGCCACCCCGACTACCGCTACAATGCTGCAGTCGAGGACTTTAGGAAAGCCGAATACCCTATGATTCAAGGTTCGTATGTGTATGGAAGTTGTGTCAGTGTTTTGAACTGTCTAGCTGACACGCCAAAAGATTCGCTATATCTTGATCATGCCGGTACGACCCTATGTTCCAAGTCCTTGATGAACTCTTTCGCCCGTGAGATGACCACTGTTCTCTATGGTAACCCTCACTCTGCATCACCATCTTCGCAACAGTCAACATCCCGCATAGAAGATGCTCGCATGAACCTGTTGACCTTCTTTGGCGCGGATCCAGCTGACTACGATGTGGTCTTTGTTGCAAACGCCACAGCTGGTGTTAAGTTAGTCGTCGACGCCATGAGAACTCAACCCCAAGGGTTCTTATATGCATACCACCAAGCCTGTCACACCAGCCTAGTTGGGGCTCGAGAAGAGGCTATTGCTAGCACACCCATTGATAACGAAGGCGTCAGATCTTGGTTAGATGGACACTCTCCATTCTCAGCCATGACCCCCAACCCACCACCAACAACCTTGTTTGCGTACTCTGCACAGTCTCATATGGATGGCACAAGGTATCCTCTCAACTGGACAAAGGACTTGCACAGGGGTCAGCAAGACCCCAAAGCTCAGATGCTCACATTACTGGATGCGTCCTCCTTTGCCGCCACTTCCCGTCTTGATCTCGGCGACCCTAGTGTAGCACCAGATTTTACCGTTCTTAGCTTGTACAAGATCTTCGGATTTCCTGATCTTGGCGCTTTACTTGTCAAGCGTTCCTCAGAATGGGTGTTTGACTGTCGAAAATACTTCGGTGGTGGTACGGTAGACATGGTTGTCGCCGGAAAGGAGAAATGGCATGCTCCAAAGTCACATTTCCTCCATGAGCGATTAGAGGACGGCACGCTGCCATTCCATTCCATAGTAGCGCTTGACATTGCTATGGAAGTGCACCGACGTCTGTTTGGTTCAATGGACGCGATCAGCTCGCATACTTCGTACCTCGCCCAAAGAATGGTCCAAGGGCTGAGCGCTCTACAGCATGCCAGTGGTACACCGGTCTGCACCATTTATACAGCTGACGATTATTTCAAGGAGTCTCTTGGAAGTGGCCCTGTTATTTCCTTCAATATAAGGAATGGCTGCGGTGCCTGGATTAGTCTGGCCGAGGTCGAAAAGCTTGCAAGTCTCAAAAACATTCACATTCGAACAGGAGGGTTGTGTAGCCCAGGGGGTATTGCCTCAGCCCTTGACTTGCAACCATGGGAGATGAAGAAAAACTTCTCAGCGGGATTCCGTTGCGGAACGGATAACGATATCATAGCAGGCAAACCAACAGGGGTTATCCGAGCTAGCTTGGGCGCGGTGAGCACTGAGGCAGATGTAGACTGTTTTGTCGAGTTCATCAAGGAGTTCTACCAAGAATCTACTATACCCATAACCTCACCTGCTTTGGAAATCCTGAGCTCGCCTGCTACATCACAGTCTCCGACATTGAAGGTAAAAGCAGTGACAATCTACCCTATCAAGAGCTGTGCCGGTTTCTCTATTCCATCTGGCGTATCTTGGGAGATTCGGCCTGAAGGTTTGGCATGGGATCGTGAATGGTGTTTAGTCCATCATGGTTCAGGTCATGCTTTAAGTCAGAAACGCTGCCCAAAAATGGCTCTCTTGCAACCAGTGTTGGATTTTGACAAAGGCGAACTGATCGTCACGTATCAAGGCGAACGAAGTGAGGATCAACCACATCAGGTTTCTATACCATTATCAGCCAACCCTTCTGTTTTTGAGTCCACGTTTGACAGACAGTCTTCAAGAGTGTGCGGCGAGAAGGTGTCTACGCAAATATACACATCCAAAACCATCAACTGCTTCTTCTCTTCGGTACTTGGTATTCCTTGCGTTCTGGCACGTTTCCCTCCTGGTGGACAAGGACTGAAAAGCCGCGTTGCGAAAGCCCGGATACAACAACACCAACAGCCGGGCAAAACCCTTGCGATCCCAGGTTCTTTTCCAGACGTGCCGTCACCCCCAGACTCAGATTCAGAACAGCAGAAACCAGCCAAGATACTCCTCTCGAACGAGAGCCCTATTTTGATGATCCATAGCTCGAGTGTCGATGCATTGAACCAGGAGATTATCAGTCGAGGCGGAAATCCTGTGTTGGAGAAGGTATTTCGGGCCAACATTGTACTGGAACAAGCTCCTGGCTCCAAACCTCAACCAGCCTTTGCTGAGGACAGCTGGGCCTCTATGCACATTGGCCGCCAGAAATTCAAGTTGTTAGGTGCGTGTCGCAGGTGTCAGATGGTATGTATAGATCAAGAGACTGGAGAGAAAAAGGAAGAGCCATTCGTGACACTCGCAAAGACGAGACGCTTTGATGGCAAGGTTTACTTTGGAGTGCACATGCGCCATGATCCCTCTTCTCAGGGCGAGATTGCAAGCAAGGAGTCACAATATCCTACTATTGGAGTTGGGGATTCCGTATCTGTTGAAGCTGGGGAGTAATTCTCTTGAATAGATATGAAGGAGCATCTAAGCATTTGTAACAAGTAGATCATATTTAATGGGATACCATTAAGCGTCACCCAAACAATTGTAAATGAAGGCATGATCAACTGTGACGGGTATACGCCCCCCTTTCTTTGATTTTACATTTTCGAGATGCATTTCACCTTGCAGTACGATCAAGATTGAACGCCGCGCTGATCAAGGCGAGATGGCTAAACGCCTGAGGTGTGTTGCCAAGCTGTTCACCACTGCGCGCAATCTCCTCTGAAAACATGCACAGGTGGTTAGAGAACCCGAGCATGTTCTCAAACAAATTCACGGCTCGGACCAAATACTTTGGCTCGTAGACAGCTGCTCGGGTCATGGCTTCAACCAGCCAAAATGTGCACATGCTGAATGCGCCTTCATGGCCACCTACACCTGCAGTAAAATTTTCTGTCGTTAGAGGCTGCTCTTGCATAAAAAGGAGGCAGTAAAGATTTACTTACCGTCGTTTGAAAGCTCAGTATCATAGCGGTATACTAAGCCGGTGCTCGTCAAACCGCCCTTTTCAGGGGGCAACAGAATGCGATCGAGTGTGTTGAGGAAGCGCGGGTCGCAGGGTGAGATGAAGAAGACCAGAGGAGCTATGAGAATAGAGGAGTCGAGCATGGTCCTATTCTCGAAGCTCTGCACGAAGCATTTCATTTCCTCGTTGTATGCTATGCAACAATCAGCTCTATAAATTGTAGCAGAGCACTATGCCTTACATTTTTCCATGACGCGTTCGTAGATGCGGTCTCTTGCTTCCATCCACTTGGCTCTGTTAGGACAAGGGAAGCACCTCTTGTCTGCGAGACGAAGGCCTCGGTCAAATGCAACCCAGAGCATGATCTGGGAGTAGGTAAAGTGCTGTTTGTTATTGCGGACCTCCCAAATAGACATGTCGGGATCTGCGATAATCAGTCAAAGCCCCAGAGCATTACCAGTCAACACAACTTACCGTCAAGAATGGTCAAAACATAGTCTTTCCAATTATCAGCAACTGGAAGTCTCAGGAATATTGAAGAACTCACCAAGAATCTCACGCACAGCCTTCCAGACATCCCAGGGAACAGGCCTGCCGTATTTGTTGTACAGATAGATCGCATCCATCAACTCACCGTAAATGTCAAACTGCTGATGGAACGCCGCACCGTTACCGATGCGGACCGGGCTGCTGCCACGATATCCTTCGAGATGATCCAATGTGAGCTCCGGAATGTCGGTTTCACCCCTGATGGTGAACATGATGGGCAAGCCTCCATCTGGGCCACGCGAATGAACAAACCGCTCCATGATGAACGCCATGTACGCATCGGCTTCGGCCCTGAAGCCAAGGCGTAGCAGGATATAGATGGTAAAGCTCGCGTCACGGACCCAGGAGTATCGGTAGTCCCAATTCCTAACACCACCAATAGCTTCAGGTATAGAAAAGGTCGGTGCTGCAATGATAGCCCCGGTGGGTTCTGTTGCACTTTAATTAGACTGGGTAGTACGACGCAGGTTCTCACAATCTCACCATATGTCATCATCTTGAGAATCATCAAACTTCTCGAAACAACTTCTCGCCAGCGACCTTTGTACTTGGACTGCGCAATGAAGTTGTACCAGAAGCTCTGAGTATCGTGTTGTTGCGCATCCAGGACCTCGATCGTGATGTTTTCTGTGACGTGCTGTTCGATGTCATTCCGGAGGACGAAGGAAATGGTCTGGCCTTCTTCGATGCGGATGTGAGCGACTAGACCTTCTCCGTTGATACCGGGACGTGTCTCTTTTCTAAAGTTGATAAGAGGGCAGCTGGTCTCGTTATCTCCCTTCTCAACAGCCACGTCGAGCTGCAGTTTCGTATCTTTACTGTGGAAAGCGGCAACCTTGCTTTTGCTATCAATTGGCGAGTGGCGTGCCTGGAAGAGAGTTGTCTCATGGGTGTCTCTTCCATAGTTGAACGAAGGAAAGATTTCGATATCTATTCACATCAGCCTCACTCTCGGTTTTGTAGGAAGTTGGGTTATTACCAAGATCCATTGCGCCACGAATACACTCCACTCGGCGAACCAACCACTTCTTCAGCTCCTCTTGAACCTTGGTCGCTTCACGGAAGGCATTCAGCTTGACTCCTTTGACTGTGACCTGGGTGCTCTTGGGTCGAGGGAAGAAGTCAACCACATCAACGACGCCATCTTCATGGATAGACCTCGTCTGTAGAATACAGGAAGAAGGCAAGTATTGCTGCTTTATAGTGCAGTTGATGTGAGGAGAAGGCGAAACACAGAAATGCCCACCCTTGTCCTTGTCGAGCAGGCGGCAGAATACAGAGGGAGAGTCAAAGTCAGGCCTGCAAGGAGTGTATGGTCAACCGATAGTCCCAAGCTCATACCTGTATATACACTCACCAGCACATATAGTCGACACTTCCGTCAATTCCTACAAGTGCACAAGTGTGCATGTTACCAATCATTCCATAGTCTTCGATAGGGAGGTAGCCTCCTGCTTGGGCTCTACGGGAGCCTCCCGGGAGGGTCGAAGAACGTCGAGTATTCATTGTCCAAATTTGTGAGCTGCAGAGTAGAAAGCTCTAGGTACAAGAGCTACTTAGGTCTTATATGGGAGGTACCTCGGCTTGAGTGCTCAAGAATGATGTAATGGATCGTATAAGCTTCAAAGTGGGTGTTTAGGTCCGCTCCGAGTTTCCCGAAGCATCGAAAACGGATCTTCATAGGCTTATACAAGGATCTTTTAAAGAATATCTATCGAAACTGATGGATTATCGTGGGTGAATGCGAAAGTGAGATGCGGGGGTTACCTACTTACTTATATAAACTTCAACGATGCTTGGCTTGAACTCTGGCTGAAATCGTGTGGATGGCTACTTTTTGACCAGAGGGGTCGATTCCGAAAACAGAAGACGAAGGAGTTTAGTGTCACTTGTAGCAGGCAGAGTATGTAATACATTAATAAAGCTGACCAACCTCTGCACCATCCTCCATTTTGAGGGATTCGTTTACGAGGGCTTCATCTAATGGCTACCATGTCTTACAATGCATATGGATTATCACCACACTTGCATCTTACCAAAGTTCTTTGTAATCACAAACATATTCATCAACAAAGCCAGACTGTGTGGTTGAAGTTGAGGTCGTCCTAGCTGAGAGCAAACATCTACACTTCGAATCGACAAACCGCCAACTGCTCACAAGACTAGAGTTGTCAATCATGGTCTCCAACCACCTCACTACCCAAATACCGACTCTACAGTATCTCCAGCCTGCACACCCCATGGCTCAATCGGATCCTTGTGCGACTTGTTGACAGCCTCCCAGGCAAGACCTATATCCTTGCATCGGTGAGAAACTTCCATTCCGTCAACCTCGTGATCGGTGATATGTCCTGCAGCATCACGCATGAAAAATGGCCGCTCGATAGTGGTATCTCCTGCGCAGGTGATGTACTACAAAGAACGAATGAGTTGGTTTTCGATAGTGTTTTTCAAGTGCTGATATCTTACCTGCGCTAGGTATGCTATGCAGTGAGGAACATGGTTCATTCGAAAGAAGTCGTCCACTTTGTGATGATGCCCTGGTGATTTACCTCGCCTTTGCACTGAGGGCTTGTCGACAATGACCTCCTTGAGTCCCATTCGAATCATCTTGAGACAGTGAAGAGCATGAAACACCGACACGCCATGCTTAAGGCTCAGGGTTTCGTTGTGTTTAACCATGAGCCACCCGTCATCTTCTGGCATGAGAGCCTTCTCCCAAGCCGCATCGTTTCCGTCTGTCGGATCTATCAGGACTTTTGGCTCACCAAAGGTGAAATTGTGATATGAAGTTTGATGCTTCATGTTCGCGTCTGAGTGCCTGAAGAAACCCAGGCCATGACCTAGAGTACCGCAGTTCATGGTTATGGCCACATACTCCTGGAGGATGACCAGACTGAGGAGGGTGATGATGATGGCGACTTCGACAGAGCGAGAAAGCATGATGCAAGCTCGTGTCCTGTAGCTGGCGTTCGCGCTGACCTTATCGGGACGAAAGGTTATGTTTTTCTCTTTTTTCTTTTATGGTCTTCTTTGGGTTTTATAAATGAGTGATGCATGCGCATTATGGTGAGCTAGTCCCATCATGGGTTTGAATAGAAATCAACAATGACAGCCACTGCAGCGGCAACATGGACTACTTGCAGGCACATGCATGAAAAGCGCAAGTAAAACAACTTAGAGACATGTAATTAAGGTAGTACAAAACTATAGGTCCAAGGATCCGCGATGCGCAATATGACCCCTGAGTCTCCTTTCATCCTCATCGTCTTCCATAACAGCTGGGCCTATATCTTCATCTCCAGCAATCTTTCCTCGCTTGTTTCTCAAGCCGTTTCAATCTAAAACTAGGAACAGAACGAGTCTTTGCTAGAGAAGAAATACTGACTTGATATTCTGTAACTTATAGACCAAGTCGACTGAATTGGAAGAATGGGCCGGAGAATCAAGGGCCTTTATGAATTTGTCGCATCCAATGGTTGCCATACTATGGATGTACACAATACGGATTATACGCTCATAGTACATAATAACTATGGAGTTACACTGTTATGTATGCGATAAGAAGAAAAGTTCCTGTGACTAAAAGCGAGTACCAAGAGCATGCTTGTTGTCATCTATGGCAAGTAGACCAGCTAGGGTTCTCGTTCGGCTTAAGGCGTGGCTTAGAAAATGCTAGTGGGTTGTTGGGTACGGGACAGGCAATTCCACAATTTTCAGCTCTGTAGTAGAAATGGTAGTTTAGTATTCAAAGACTTTGTTCATGAACGCAACAGGCACGCGATGTGCATTGGTATAAGTCATGGCTAAATATCATGTTGACAGCATCTGCACCCCATCAAGACTATCAACAGTTAGGAAAGCATAATAATGAAACACAAGAACTTCAGGCAGGTCGTTAAAGTAAGAGATACTTCATAAATTATGACATTGAAGAACATAACTAATTTACACATATCTGTGCTACTTCAACACATAAGGTGGAAACCGAAGTAGCGATATGACAAATCTGTGCTTAACCAGAGCTCAGATTTGGTTTACTTTATGCTTTAACTTTATCTTTACATGTCACCTTGCCTTGCGTAGTTCATTTATCCTATGATTCTGTGCGATTGCCTCGATAGTCCCAGGTATGAGGCCTTGAAAGCGAGATTGCAGGTACTATCCCAAGAACCAGAGGAGGGAAGCCTGGCAGCTATATATAGTTTTCCGCGTTATCTACATGCCTAGGAAAGCGTGGTACAGATACATAAGCAATATGGTCGAGGAAGAAGCCCCTAGAGCATGGCACTCAGAATATAGCCAAGATTGAGCTTATGAACACGTTGAGGGTACAGCCCCTTCAGTGCTAAAGTTAGCAGCTCATTTCGGGATAATAGAAACCAATGTTGGCAATATTCTCTGGCTTCATTAAGAGATCAAAAGATTGCAAATACTGGTGATTAGTGCTTTCTGAAGGAATTAACTGCCTCCGCTTTAGAGAATACAGTTAGACGATATCGGGTATTATGAATCTTACGGTACGAATGAAAGATAGTGTTCAGTCAATATGGTACCTGAATATAAATAACTGTTTGTGAATCACTGACATCTTTAGTTTGAATTCTTTTTAGAGAGTGAGAAGTTGTTGGAAGGAAACATGGTATTCGTGTTAGCTCTACATTCGCACTCGTTTTTCCCTGAGCCCTGGACTGATAGAAAGCGAGAGACTAGATTAGGCTTGGGTTAAAAATTACGAAACTTGGATTCTAGATTATAACGTCGTATACATGGTAGAAGACCCTGCATATCGGCTCAAGGCCCAGGGCCTCGTCAGTTGCAATGCAATTTGACAGCCCGCCCTAGCAGCATTGTAGGCCCTGTCCTTGGGCTCCTTTGTGAAAGACTCGGATGTCGCCAGCTCCACCGGCGATTTGAAGTTAAGGCTCTACAGCTCGCATGTTGTTGTTTTCATGTGCAACCTAACCTGCATGTCTTATTTTATTCTCTTAGCGGGCCATGATTATGGTTTCGGTTTTGGCGGAAGCGCCTTGTCTCAAGGAGCGGGTCCTCGCTCATGAAGCTGTTTAGGTACTATAATACCAAAAGTCAAGGGAAAAGCCCGGACATTATCAAATTCGGCAATTTAATGCCTGCTATAACGCAGGACTGTAGATTCGATTATCGCCAAGACGTGATGAGTGTTCTAACAGCTGTAGGTACGTGGTTGGAAAAGCATGGATAGGGGGTTACTTCATGATGATATGTCAGTGATCAGACTTTATGCAAGATCAAAGGCTTATTGTATCCAATACGAGATGGAGACTTCCCCGTTACCCCTGGATTGGCGGGTCAGGGGTTTCTCGGCATTTTGGACGGATACATAAATTCGATGCTTCATTTGAAGGTAAAGACGAAAAGACAAAGCGCAGTTTAAAACATACAAAGCAGAAAGGAACCGAATCACTTGAATTGAGCACACGGACGTTGCACAGGGCTCATAACGCCATCACCTGAGCATTTGTGAATAAATAATGCACACGTGGGGATGTGATCAGCAGCCGGATCGCTCTTGAGTGAACCAAGATCATTGAAGCTGGTTTCGTTCTCATCACATCACGATTGATCGAGGACGGGCCGAGATATGATGCAATCTCCACACAAGAGATCGAGTTATCGGCTGTGCAACTTGACAAGTTGTTTTGGTTGATATTGTATCGAGTTTCTTCTGGCTGTATTAGTTAACGATTTCAGGCTGGCCTAAACGTCGCCAAGCCAGACTCGGGCTTACATTGGATCTCACTGATGTATTTAGCACCCAGCTTGAGTTGTCAACTAGGTGGTGGGTAGTACCGGTATTAGGTATGCATCTCGTCTACCGCCTCTTTACAACTCATGTAAAAAGGCGGCGAGCTGATGCAGAGCTGTAGGTCAAAGGCCCTTGAACCAATCATGGCTTGCTTGAAGACATGCTGTGTCGCGTGCAGGCAGATGATGCAGTATGCCACGGGGGCTTCCATGCTCCCGCCAAGAAGCCAGGCCTACGCTCTCGGTCCACTCCGCATTTTGCTGCCCAGTGAACAGAACCAAGGGGACAAGTGCTTGTAGATTTGATGAGAAGCTACCGTACTGTACACTTAGTAAAATGCTGTAAGTTCCGTACCTTAGTGCACAGCAAGTCAGCACTTGAGGACTTGCTAGAATGGAACGGAACGAATGGAAAATGCCATCCAATCCAAGGGCATTGTGTCTCAACTCTCGGAGGCTCCAGTGATCAAATCTCCCCGACCTCCACTGGCTTCCAGCACCCAGTGACTCTGCAGACAGCTGAGACACGGCGGTACGGTCCCCTACCGACGGCCCCGACTTTAAACTACCGCCACAACAGGACTAGCTCCTCCGCCTTTTCCAATGCGCTACTGTACGGGATGGAGACTTAGCCTTGTCTTGCGACCACCTAAGCACAACCCAACCGCAACCCATCCTCGCCATCCCCTCCACTCCAGCCGACCGGTTCACTAACTTATGAAGACCCATCCTATCCCCTGCTTCCCTCTTCTCCGTTATGACCGCTCCTCCTTCACGATTTGATCCCATCTCTTCGCCCTCTTCTTCATCCTCTCCTAAAGCTCCAACTCGCTCCGCCTTGTCCGACCCTCTTCTCATTGACGACTCAAATATCTCTGCTCCCCTGGAATCATCAGCAGGATCATCATCGTTATCAGCTACAGCAAGAGCAGCAACGGCAAATTCAGGTACCCGAGGGGGAGGCGAAACAATAGCTGGCCCGTCTCGCAACCGGGTTGCGAGGTCTCTTGACGGCGAAGACGAAAGCGACAGCGACGACTACGATATAGAAATGGAACCCATCACAGGACACCGTCGACGGCGAAGCAGCCATAACATGGTTGGTCGGCCAGCTGGATCACCCAGCAGACTCCGTGTCACCAGCCGCGGCCCCTTACCCGCTGGCTCGATAGACGAGCCCAAAATCTCCGAGGAAGATCTAGACGCGAATGGTTTCGCGGTCAGTAAAGACGAGTCCGCCGACGACAGCTTTAGCGACGACGACTTGCAGGATGACGAGGAGACGGGGCTGACCCGTAAAGATAAACAAAGGAGGCAGAAGAAGCGCAGTAGAAACACTCAATTAGACCAACGGATTGCGAGGGACAAGAAGGATATATCAACAGAGGAGCGCAAAGAAGCAGACAAGACCGTTCTCAAAAGTTTATTGGTTAACGTTGTCTTGATTCTATTGTGGTACCTCTTCTCGTTATCAATATCTATAGTACGCCCTCATTCTCCTCCCCTTGAAACCTCAATTGCTGACATCGATGACAGTACAACAAGTGGATGTTTGACCACGAGCGTCTCAACTTTGCGTTTCCTTTGTTTACAACCTCGATGCACATGGTGGTACAGTTTGTGCTCTCGGCCCTCGTCCTTTATTTTGTACCCTCCTTGAGGCCGGGCTACGGCGTCCATCAGTCCGATTTGGGGAGATCAAGACATGATGACGAGCCCAAGTCTTACGGCATGTCCAAGATGTTTTACCTCACTCGCATCGGACCCTGCGGCGCTGCGACGGGTCTCGATATTGGACTTGGCAATACCTCTCTCAAATTCATCAGTCTCACGTTCTACAGTATGTTTTCTCCCTCCACAAGGGTTTCCGTTTCCGTGAGTATATCTAACCATTTTTTGTATAGCCATGTGTAAATCCTCTTCGCTCGCCTTCGTCCTCATCTTCGCTTTCCTTTTCCGTCTCGAAACCCCAACATGGCGTCTCGTCGCCATTATTGCTGCTATGACAATGGGAGTCGTGCTCATGGTGTTTGGTGAAGTAGAATTCAAGCTGGGAGGATTCGTTCTCGTCATCTCAGCTGCCTTCTTCTCCGGTTTCCGCTGGGGATTGACTCAGATCCTCCTCCTCCGTAACCCTGCCACGTCGAACCCATTCTCTAGCATCTTTTTCCTGACTCCAGTCATGTTTCTGGTCCTTATTTGTCTTGCCGTGCCCGTGGAAGGCATCGGAAACCTTATCGATGGCTTCAATGTTCTGGGTGAAGAATGGGGTTATGTCATGGCACCCCTTTTCCTTCTTTTCCCCGGCTGTATTGCCTTTTGCATGACGGCCTCCGAGTTCGCTCTGCTGCAGCGTACCTCTGTCGTCACCCTTTCCATTGCGGGCATCTTCAAGGAGGTTGTCACTATCAGTGCGGCCGCTCTTGTCTTTGGTGACCGTCTCACACCCATCAACTTTGTTGGTCTGCTCACTACCATGGCAGCCATTGCTGCCTACAACTACGTCAAGATCACAAAGATGCGGGAGGAGGCACGAGATAGTGTACACGGTCGACATCTCGCTGAAGAGGACGAGCCTGACTCTCCTTCAGGCCAGACAGATGGAGTCATCGACCACGACGGTGATACAGATGCGGAAAACACTGGTCTGCTTCGCGACAGCATTGACCGCCTCGATATCGATTTACCGACCTCTGCGGCAGCCAACGAGCGTCGCCAGAATTGATGATACGTTTAATGTCACTCTTTCCTTTTGGTTATCATACCTACATATAACGGCCCATGAAGCTGGGATTTCTTACTTTGTACACGCCGAGTCAGCGCAACGACTCAATATTCTTTGTGCTATATACAAATCAATGGTCACCATGGGCGACGCAGAGAACAAGCACAAGTGAACTACCTATCTCCGTGGAGATATAACGGATGCTAGAAGAAGGAAGAAGAAAGATGGCGATGGCGATTATATATGCCTCGAGGCATGGATTCCTAAACCTGTTGCACGTCGAGAAACAGGGATACTGAGATACCCAATACTATTTCACACGAGCTTACTATCGTGATATACTTGTTGATTTGAGTTTGTAATAAGCTTTGATGTATTGCTTTTATAGTTTCTGTACAATATCGAATACCATGCGCAATTACCTAATCTGGTACTCTTCATAATGATATGCGTGAATCCCGTTCCAACACCAAACACCACAGCAAAAATGTTTTCGAGAAAATCCAGGGACAAGGTCATTAACCAAGAAGCCGAAGACCATTCTTCGTCTTTTGTCCAGGCTTGACCACACCGCTGCCACCCATTGGGCCTAGGCCGGGCTCATACCCGGCTCCTCCCCCATTACCACCGCCGTGGCCTCCCTTTTTGTTGTTCTTGTTCTTCTTGCCATTCCTATCCTTCTCCTTCACGTTGGCCACCTTGATTTCGGTGTTGGCCTTGCGAACCACCACGGGGTGGCTCTGGATGTATTTGCCATTCATCTCCTTGGCAGCCTGGAAGAAGTCATCGGCGTCGCTGAAACTGACGAAACCATAGCCCTTGGACTTGGATGTTCGCTTGTCACGAATGACACGGGCCTTTTGTACGGATTGCCAGCGTGAGAATGCCTTCAAGAGCGCGTCGTCTGTCGTTTCACCTGCGAGGTTGCCGACAAAGAGTCGTAGGTGGGAGGGGTCCCATTCGAGAAGACTGTCATCTGTCCATTTTTTGCCTCCGCCTTCTCGGACAACTGTCTTTTTGCGCTCCTGGTTAGCAGCAGTAGCCGCTGCAGCTGCAGAAGATTGGGTATCGGTACGAAGCCCTACAGCGCCAGTGGCCCTGTCCTTGGCGTCTGCTGGGGCGCTTGAGTAGGCGCTCTGCCATTGAGCGATCTGGGCGGCCATCTCGGGGTTGTAGTCATTGGCGCTACTGCTGCCGCTACCGCCAGCACCTGGCGTAGGGAATGGGTTTCGGATCTGGGGGGCTGCGCCGTAGCTTTGCGGTTCATAGCTCTGAGGTCCATAGCTTTGCGCGCCGTAGCTTTGTGGACCATAACTTGATTGTTGTTGAGGGTACGAGTAAGGAGCCGAGCTCACCGCGCCGGGAGCAGGGGCCGCGTAGGAAGAGTAGGACGGGCCATACTGCGCGGCTGATGGGGCGCTGCTGGCTGGATAACTCGAAGGGCCAGAATACGTCGGCGGGGTGTTGGAGTACGCAGGCTTCGGGGCGGACTGGGCCGCAGAGGAAAAGGCGGGCTTGAAGCCCGACTTGGAGGCTGGGGGCCTCGGTGGGAGAGAGCTGTTGCTGATGCCTGGAGGGGGAGGGTACGCCATGATGAATACAAGCAGATATAACGAGAAGGCGGTGTGGTGTTTGCGTGAAAACGTACCTTGAGCCAAGTTCTGCTCAAAGTTCCTCTTTCAAGAGATTCCCCAGCGTCTACAGCCTGTTTTTGGTTATTGTTCAACGGATTGGTGGCGTGTTGTGGTGATGTAACGGTACTCGGATGGTGTTGGTGTATGGAAGAAAATGGATCTTGCGACAGCCTTCTCTGGTTGCTTCAGCCTCGCTAGAAAGACCAAGTCCAAGTGGGGCGTGACGATTTTATCACGTGATGCAGTCCAGGAACTCGCGATGGACGACCCCCACGAACTCATGCAGTCAGGTTAGATGCGTTAGTTTCAGACTTGTAACTGCTAGAAGCGGGAATATTGTTCTTCGAAAGATAATACCGCTCATGATAGATCTTCAATTTCAGTTTGTACGAGAAGAGTAAAGAGATGCAATGGCAATTTTCCAGCACATGACATTGCAATGTCTCCATCATAGTAATATGCAGTCTATTGTTCCGTCCTTTATGCCCGGCTTCTGAGAAATCAATTGGTCCCTAGACTGACTCAGACTTGGATAATATGTGACAGAATGTCTCATTATTTTTATTGCAACTCTTGTTATAATATGTCCTGTAGGAGGGAGTGTGGATTTACCTAGGTGGGTAGACTAGGTAAAGTTGAGAGTGGGCAATATCATATTAATAAATCAATGTAATATGTTGATGCTCGTTTTTAGGACATCCAATAACATTTGGTGATGATGTTCACAGATGTGTGTGTAATAAATGATATTGGCAATCTCTCAACTGTTATCGCTCTGCTCACCTTGTGGGGGTTAGAAACTTAGAGCGTTGAATGAATATCCGGGTTGTTAATCTCCCTCAAGCATGGGGATGAGGAGGTTAAATTGGTTTGATTCATCCGTTCTCGAACCGACTTGAGCGGCAGAAACTGGCGGTTAATACGGAGAGTGGATGACGGGTGTTGGGTTAATTATTTGCATCTCCGACGGGGGCTTTGTTTCTCGGTGAACCGAGTCAATCAGGACTTGATATCGTGAGGCGTGGAATGGAGGTATCCTCTCTCATGGGCTCGGTCTGTCTCTCCATGAGCGACTTCGGACTTTAACGAGGCTGTCTGTCGACTCGGCTGTTATACCGCACCAGTTGGCGGGCTAAAGTCCGGTGGAGGAGCTCCTTCAGGCTGGAAAGCATTGAATAGTTGCTGGGCTGAGCGTCTGCGGGCTTTTTCTTGCACTCGTCTGTATCCGCCTTTCGGGGCTATTGGTATGGTTTCGCTCAGGCTAAGGCGCCTTCGTCCTCGGGCTACTGTCCGATAATGAAATCGATTGGCACGGCAGTGTACACGGGCCCGGAGGACGTGGGTCCCAACACTCGGACAACATGGCAGAACATGGGCTTCAGCAGTTGGGGAGAAAGGCTGGGCTGGACTGGGCTCGAGGTTATCCCAACAAGCGCAGCTATGAGGAAGAGAGGGAGAGAAGAGCGGATATCACGCAGGAGACTGTTGATTGGTGAGGCATAATCTCTGACTGAGCACCTATCATGCAATGCAAGACAAGACAAGACGGGAACGTCGGTAAGCGAGAGTCAGAAACTGATATGCGGCGAGGTTTGTACGAGATTTGTCTTGCTTGTGTCACGGTTTCGGAAGTCTTGGTAAGCTTTGGGGTCAACTTGGGGGTAAATAACAATAACACCGCAGCAGCACCGCAGAGTCGTCATAACGTTGGAGCTGAGGGGGCATGGAGGGGGTAGCTGGAGGGGTAACGCTGCGAGCTCGAGGCCAAGCCAAGGAGCTATCAGCTACTGTAAGCCTGTAAGGATTGTGAGGTGAGGGAAAATGTGTCTCTGGAACTCGGTGTCCGTGGCTGATGGACCCTTAGTAATGCGTGACCTTGGCCAACCAGGTGTTGAACTGGGGGGTGTAAGTGCTACAGGGAGGGGGAGGGGCATCCATCATCATGATGGCGCTGAGGATATTAAAAAAAAAAGTTTCCATTATTGTACAGTTTGCAAGAAGTTGTATATGAGGAGCGAGCAATCTATCTCGGTGCTCGGCATAAAGAGACATGGATAGAATGACGCAGATGTCCATTGCCATTAACCCAAAGAACGTCAAACTCCAGTTCATGAGTAAGTTGTCAGATACGTAGTTGTAAAAACATCATTCAATCTCGGCCGCACCGCAGCAACGATGACGATGCGCAGCCCCGCCAATCAATGCGGAAACTCCACCACTCTTGGCGTCACGCCGGTCAAACTTGTTCCATCAGTGCCGGACGTCAATCGTTGCGGCGGTAGGTGTTGCTTGGTTGAGCGGTCGAAGAAAAAAAAAGGTGGGCATCCATACCTCAGAGAACCCCCAGAGGCGCGGAAAAGGTACCGAGTGCCCAACTTTAGCAGCAGTGTGACATTATTCAGCCGTCGCTCTCATGTTCTTCCCCAGTGCTTGCTATATTTCTCTACAACTTTGCATCTCCTCCCACCTTCTTCTCTTTTTTTTTCTTCTTCCCCCTCATACATCCTCACGAACCTCAATCTATACCCATAACCCGTCGATCGCATATAATAGCCCATCATGTCTGGCCCTGTGTAAGTTCAAAGCTCCCCTCATCATACCTCTACAGATTCTACCCCACCACCCCGCGTCGAGTGCTCCGTGGTGATACTCTCATGTCCTCATTCCGATACGCTCCGGACGCCTCGGGCGCTGCCTCTGAGGACTGAGAGAATCGCTGTGATAACTTCCGTCTGGAGTCACTGGGTGCGGTATCTTTATCCATCGTGAACATGGCTCATGCTCTTGAGGCAGAGCTCGTCTCGCTCACCTCAACCTGGGCGCCCCTCAACAGCACACTACCTCTGCTTCACCTTCAAGCTCTACTGCGACGAATGCTGACAATGTGGCAAGTGCGGATCTGGGCCTCATCGGCCTCGCTGTCATGTAAGTAAACTCCTTGGACAATGACCCGCGTTGCCAGCAACAGCTTATACTCATGCGTCTTCCAGGGGACAGAACCTCATTCTGAACATGGCCGACAACGGTTTCACCATCTGCGCCTTCAACCGAACCGTCTCAAAGGTCGACCGATTCCTGGAGAACGAGGCCAAGGGCAAGTCCATTGTTGGCGCCCACAGCGTCGAGGAGTTCATTGGCAAGCTCAAGTCTCCCCGTCGTGTCATGCTCCTCGTCCAGGCTGGACAGGCTGTCGACGACTGGATTGAGAAGATCCTGCCTCTCCTTGACGCCGGCGACATCATCATCGACGGTGGTAACTCTCACTTCCCCGACTCCAACCGCCGCACCAAGTACCTTGCCAGCAAGAACATCCGCTTTGTTGGCTCCGGTGTCTCTGGTGGTGAGGAGGGTGCCCGATACGGACCCTCCATCATGCCCGGTGGTAACGAGGAGGCCTGGCCTCATATCAAGGACATCTTCCAGAGCATCGCCGCCAAGAGCGACGGCGACGCTTGCTGTGAGTGGGTTGGCGACGAGGGTGCTGGTCACTACGTCAAGATGGTCCACAACGGTATTGAGTACGGTGACATGCAGCTCATCTGCGAGGTAAGAAGAAACCAAAGGAAACCAAAAACCAGGCTGCGCAACATGAAACTAACCTTGTGGTTTACAGGCTTACGACATCATGAAGCGTGGTCTCGGTCTCTCCAGCAAGGAGATCGGCGACGTCTTCGCCAAGTGGAACAAGGGCGTTCTGGACTCTTTCCTCATCGAGATCACCCGCGATATCATGTACTTCAACGACGACGATGGCACTGCCCTCGTTGAGAAGATCCTCGACAAGGCTGGTCAGAAGGGAACCGGCAAGTGGACTGCCGTCAACGCCCTCGACCTCGGCCAGCCCGTGACTCTGATCGCTGAGGCTGTCCTTGCCCGATGCCTTTCTGCCATCAAGGATGAGCGTGCTACCGCCTCCACCAAGCTCGAGTTTGTCAGCCGCCAGACCAAGTTTGAGGGTGACAAGGAGCAGTTCCTCGAGGACCTTGAGCAGGCTCTGTACGCCTCCAAGATCATCTCGTACGCCCAGGGCTTCATGCTCATGCAGGAGGCCGCTCGCGAGTTCGGTTGGAAGCTCAACAAGCCTTCCATCGCCCTGATGTGGCGTGGTGGCTGCATCATCCGATCCGTCTTCCTCAAGGACATCACCCACGCCTACCGCAGCCAGCCTGAGCTCGAGAACCTCCTGTTCGACGACTTCTTCAACAAGGCCATCCACAAGGCCCAGCCCGGCTGGAGAGACGTCGTTGCCAAGGCTGCCCTCCTTGGTATCCCTACTCCCGCCTTCTCGACAGCTCTGTCGTGGTTCGACGGTTACCGCACCAAGGACCTCCCTGCCAACCTCCTCCAGGCCCAGCGTGACTACTTCGGTGCCCACACCTTCCGAATCAAGCCTGAGCACGCCAGCGAGAAGTACCCCAACGGCCAGGACATTCACGTCAACTGGACTGGCCGTGGTGGCAACGTGTCTGCCTCCACTTACCAGGCTTAAGCGGTCGGGTGGGATGAAGAGAAGGAATGATGTTTTGGTTAGTGAATAAATATCGTCGGGCCGTAAGAAGCTCGATAGCTGCGTCTTGACAAAAGTCTGAATAGGAACGCAGGAACTGCAACGGATAATGATGAATGGGCTGGTATGGATTTAGAAAGCTCAAGTGATGACTTTCGGGTTCGCGTATAGAACCTGATGAAAACCAATGAAAATAAAAAAGAACTTAAATACCGTTTTATCTGGGAGTGCATATTTGAGCATAAGTGAATAAAGATATAGTTAGTTGTTGACATTTCATACATTTGTAGTGAGATTCTCTGTAATACGACTGCTGTCATAAGGTCGAGACGCGAATGTAAATGGGGATACACTCCACTTTTACCCGCAGCGTTGATTGGGCAGATTCGCATCAACAGCCTTGTCGCGAGAAGTTTGGAGCCGCGCAAGGGCATCGCATCTTCTAACAACTCCATCGCATACGATTCTTTGGTTGCGCCGCGCCATTTCATCGCCTTTTCCAGTCAATCATTCTATCAACGCTCTACCACGCCAAAGACTCGGCATCGCGAAGCTTCACACACAATCAATCGCGTAATTAGAGGCACGCACACCTCGTCTCTCGTCCATCGCGACGCTCGCCCCAGCATGGCTCAACCAGATCCTAGCCAGGGCGTCCCTCAGGACCTGGTACGCACAGCGAAGAAAATGCCGTCGCAGCATCTCTCTGACAGTCTTGCAGATGTCCCATGTCCATCTCATCTCGTCCTTTCGATACCCGGCGATGCCTCGGCTTGACCTGAACGAAGTTGCCAAATGGCTTATGAGCGCCCCTCAAGTCGCGCGAGATCGGGCACCCTTTTTCTGGACATATCTTGAAAAGCCGGCGGATGGTACGATACTTCTGACATGGCAGCCTCTCCAGCGCTTGGGAACGACCTTTGCAACCGATGGCTACATCTGGGCGCCTCCAGAGCAGGTGTATAAGCATGACCTGGGCAATGGACTGGTAAGATTTAATGAAATGGCGAGAGATTGGAAAGCTGCATGCTAAACATTTTCCTAGATGCTCGAAATTTACTACCAAAAGGCCGGTTACTATCCTGGCGAACAATACGCCCTCCACGCTCGTCGACGATGCCGATTAGTTCCTGTCCCTGGCCATCCCAACCCTCCTCAACCAGACGTCGGCCTCTTCATCGTGCACTACGGACCTGCCGAACCCAATGACAGAGTCCCTGTCTCGATGATTCCATTCGATGAAAGGCTCAACAACACCATGCAACAAAGGCTCTTCCTGCAGCGCGCCGGCCAGATCCGTCGCAAGGAGTTCATGTTGTCTGACAGAGTGAACTGGCCTACCCTGCCGGACCTCACACGCCAACAAGTTCAACCCCAGATGGCTCCTCGAGGGGTCCCTCAACAAATGGCATATCCCACACAGGCTGTACCGGGTCCTCCTGCTAAGAGAGCGAGGCACGCGGGCAGCCAAGGTGGCCAGGCCCCCCTCCCTGGAATGCCCCAGCTCGACGCTGCTTTCGACGATGAGGAAGATGTCTCCCGAGGCGATATGTTCGACCATCTCACACCAAGGGAAATCTCTCTGAGTCGATATCAACAGAACCATGAGTGGATGGAGGAGATCCTCTCATCTCCTTATCGGATAAGCCAAATCACTCCCGCTGACCTCAACCTCGGTTTCAAGGGTCAGTTGGCGTCCTTGACAGAGGGAATATTCCCTGCTCAGGGGGCTGAAGCATCTACGACAGTGCCTGACAAGCCCTATATCGGTCGTCTAGACCCTGAAAAGGCCGAAGAGTTCCGAAAGCGGGTTAACGAGCACATCGAATCTACCAAGGCCGAAATCGAGAAGATGCAGTCTGCTCATGCCGAAGCTCTCGCCAAGTTCAAGGAGAACTCTATCCTCAGCACCAAAGAAAAGGAGCTTCGAAACGTTATTGAGGGCACAGGACCCGAGATTTGGCGAGTCGAGGGCAGAGTAGACCCTCACGATGAGGACCATGTCTCCCATCCCGTTAACACGAAAACGGTCGAAGAGATAGTATCTGAGGTTGAGAATGCTACCGGGAAGAAGGTCGATACTAAGCCGACGGTGTCTCGTGTTCAAGATGGAGGTTACCAGCCACCAGCACCAGAGCCCGCTCAGGCTGGAGCTTCACAACTATCTAACCAACCTTCGCGTTCTGGCTCACAGAACAGCGGCATCATGATTGGTGAGTCCGACATTGATATGGGCGGTACTGCTGCTGGACTGCTCGACCAGATGCACACAGGCATTTCCACCACTTCCACTCCCATGAACAACTTCGGAACTCCTCAGCCCCATCTGTCAGCGGCTCAGTCTGGAGCTGGAACTCCTTCTAACGCCATTGCTCCAACGTCAGGTCCTGGCGGTGACGTGGCCATGGGCGGAACTCAAGGATCCAAGGAGCACGCTGCAACGGCGCCCGACCAGGGAACCGGCAGTGGAGACTGGGTGGTCGTGCCCAAAGATGGCTCTACACACGATCCGAGCTCACAAGCTAACCTGGGAGGTGGCTCAGGCACCGCTTCCGTCAACGCCAACACTCCCACAGCGTCAGGAATCGAAGCGGCTAAGGCAGCACAAAAGACTACCTCCGCTGGCGCTACGCCAGTGGCCGGTACACCAGGGGGTTCTCTCACCTTCGATCAGAACGATTTCAGCTCCCTTGGCGATCTCGACACGGCGGGCGACGCCCTCGCCAGCTTTGACGGCCCTACGCTGGACGGCTCAGCAGGCGAGCTCGGCGAGGGTCTCGATCTCAGCATGGACATGGACGACTCGGCGTTTGGAGACGCCTTCCACGGCGTCGAAGCCTCCGGGACTCCCCAGGGCCAAGACATGTAGAGCATGGGAGGGCACCGGATGAGTGGCAGGCGGTGAAATGACGGCCCAGCTTGGTGAAAAGGGAGTATGTCTACAGAAAGATGGGAAACGGTTCTCAAGACGTCGGAGAATGGCGTGTCTTATTCATCAAAGGAGTTTTTTTCCTTTGATAAAGGGTAGGGTTTTTTTTTTTTTTTTCTTTTTTTTTTTTGGAATTTGTATTTTTTGAAACAGTCAATTTGTTCTCATTTCTCTTGTCGAGACGGGTTGTAGTAAGTTAGACTACCTACCTGCGTGATGTAGGAGGAGCCTGTATAGTAAGGGACAGGGAAAATCAAACAGATATATCTTCGGACCCGTGTCTTATTCGTTGGGTATTGTGCTTTTAAAGGTTGTGATATTAGCGACCATGTGTTGTACGCCCCCGTTGCAATATCTGCCTAGTACTTTTTTATTTTACATTGGTCAGATGAGGAAACAGAAAGGGAATAGTTCTCGCAGAGAGCAGGTGTGGCGATCCCAAGCAGTACATGGGCGAAAGAATTCCTAGGCAATACATCAAGTATATAAACACAGGCATAAAAAACGAGCTGTCGTCTTGTTTTTACTTATTTACTTGCGGAGCTCGATGGATCCGGACTGGATGGTACAAACATCTGTATCATAGAGTGTGCTCATGAGCGAGAAAGTAAACCAAAAGAATGTATATCATAGTCGGTGGCTTTTCTATATTCTATAAAGTGACAAGATCCCAATCACATCCCAGAACCTAAACGAATGATGAAGGATGCCTTAGCCAAAACTCCGATCCAATCCACCCCTATCAATGCATAGTCAAGTTCTAAGGAAACGTCACTAACACTATTCGCCAAATCAAGGCATGCCAGCTCTGATGTTAGCATATATGCTCGTAGGATATCTGAGAAGATTGTTGGACTGCTCGATACTGCCCAGTCTGCTCCTCACGGCGGTGACAACGCTACTGGATCCAAGCTTGTCACCTCTCGCCTCCCAATAAAAGGCACCACCAAGACCCCTTTGGTTGATATAACCGGCTTTGGCCTTACCCGTGGCGATGTTGTCACAAGTAACAAGCTCGCGCTTATTTCTGTCGTAGGTGATAGTAGTCATGAGACTGGCGTCATGGGTGGTTACAGCTCCTGGACGAGGGAGGTCCTTGAGTAAGTACATCCCAGGCTCAATAGTTCCGCCACCCACACCCTGAAACGGCTTCCCTAGGCCATCTGTGTTGGCAAAGGAACGACCATAAAGGGCCATGCCCATATATATCTTGTTGGGAGCAATCCCTCCAGCGATGTAGTCATTGACAGCCTTGTCGGTGCTAAACTTGGTCGAAAGGGGGTTAGACTTGGACAGGTACACGTTGGCCTGGTGGCCCGTGGTGGTATCCCAGCCGCCAGAATAATCATATGCCATGAGATGCCAGCCGTCGAGGAAACGATCCATTCCCCTCATGTCCATGATGCTGTAATGGCTTGCGCCAGCTGAGGTGGCAACAGTAAGGAGGAAATGATAGTTGAGCTTGTTACTTGCTGAGTATTTGTCGAGAGCCTGTCGCAAGCCTGCAAGGATGAGAACATAGTTCCTAACCTCCTGGGAGTTGGTAGGATATTCCCAGTCGATATCGATTCCATCGAAGCCCCAGTCGGTGATTAACTTTACTGCAGTTGCAATAAACTGTTTCCGGCGAGCTTGCGTGCTCACACCAGAGGCGAGCGCGGGACTTCCATTCCAACCTCCAATGGACAGTAACATCTGTTTGTAATGTCTTAGCATCTTCACAGTCAAGCCCTTAGGTTTTGTAGTGAAATCACCTTTAGATTGCGATACTTTTTCTTGAGGAGGTAGAACTGCTTAACACACCCATACACATTATTTCCGACATCGTTCCAAGAATCACCACTATAGCGCTTTTCTGTATCTGCATAGCTGTCCGAGGAGGATCTTAATTTGTTAGCCAAAGCTTGGGTGGCAGTTAAAGAGTTGGCGTAGGCGCTTACACAGTTCCATCGTTAGGGTTCACATTAGCGAAAGAGTAGAGAACATGCGTGACGTCCTTTGCCGGAATATTTTGGGGGTGGAAGCCGCCGCCGTCCCCGTAGATGCCCCTGGTTCTTCATTATTAGTACCCATTAGTGGCTCAAAGAGAATTAAACTCACCAGTTTGTGAAGTAGATCATGTTCCGCTTCCCAACACCCCGAGCCTCTAGACGAGGAGTGTCGTCGTCGTTGTGGTCGTCCTCATCATCAAAGTCACCACCGAAATAGTTCCTGTATGAACCATCATCTTCGCCATCAAGAGGCTCTTCGTTGTCGGCCTCTTGACCAGACCCGTTGTCAGCGGGAGCATTCTCAGACTCATTGTCGGCAGTAGTATTCTCAGGCACGTTTTCGGCAGGAGTACTCTCGGATTCCTCATCAGAGCCATTGTTAGGCTCGTCATAGTCAGGAGTGGCCAAGTTAGGGAAGTCCGAGGGGTTAAAATCGGAGTCTTGTTCAGAGAACTCATCATACTCCTCATCCTCATCACGCTTGGTAAGGTCAGGTGACGAGGATAAGGCTGTTTCGTCGTCAGAGCCCTCCTGGTTGGTATCAGGAACGTCGGTTCCTTGAACATCCTGCTCATCGGAATCTATTGAGCGAGTGTTGCGCCGAGGCTGACCCCGAGGATTTCTTGGGGGAATAAATTGAGGGACTGTATCCCGAGGAACATCGCCTACGGACTGAGTCTGTTGAGGTTTGCGAGCACCCCTAAAAGGCGCCCTAGGGGGGATGAAGGAAGGGGGGACAAATGAGTTGTCGTCGTCGTCCTGAACCTTTGCAGTTACCTTCTTGTTTTTGGCAGACGCAAGTGAGGCGGCTTGTCCAGTGCTGTCTTTATCCTGGTTATTCTTCTGCTGCCTGAATGACTTGGAGACGAAAGGCATCTTTGGTGGGATGAATTCGGGGACGACGGTCGCCTTTGCATCGTTTGAGTCACTGGTGTGGGTTTTGCGGACCTTTGTGTGAGGTTTGAGCGCATAAGGCATCTTGGGTGGAATGAATTGCGGTGCAGCGGTTTGTTGTGCTTCGCGACGAACAGCTGTTGTCATTTTTTGGGGTTGGTCCTGGCGACCATGAGTGTGCTCCATATGTCCATGGAGATGCTGGTGTCTGGGTTCTACTCCAGGGGCGGCAAAGACTGCTTGAACCAGGAGTGGCGCGATGAGAAGGAGTTGCTTAATCATATCTGATATTCAGATGGAAAGCTGAGGCGAAGGTGAAAGCGTCCTCAGACTTGGAGAGGTTAAGGCCTTTGATAGTGATAGGTGGTCGAGTCAAGTTGAGCTGGCAAGTATCAACGCTTCTTATAAGGGAGTGCGAATAAGGCCTGCGGAAAGGAAAGACACCTCCTGGTATGTGGGATATGATTCAACAGTCTTGTAATGGGAGTTGATGTCAAGGCGAGATGCCGGAGTCAGGTTGGTTAAGAGACAGACAGCAAGTTGACGAAACCGGAAGATGATGAACCACTTTAAAGAATGAGAGGAGGTTAAGGAACGAATGACGTGTACTGGGTAGGCAATGATGAAAAGGGAATGGCTTAAGGGTGAGGTCTACTGGGAGGGAAGAGGAGGCAAGGAGTCAGGCACGGGAGTCGAGGGAGCTTTATGATCTGGGACATGATGAAGCAACGCCGCTCGTTCGGCTGGGGTATAGAATCGAAACAAAGACCTGAAGTGGTATAGCATATGGACGAAAGCGTATCTTGGGACGCGTGTCGATCCAACGAGGGCTCCAAAGCATGCTGCGGAAAGCACCGTCAACTCCCACTTGGGGCCGGTCAAGGCGACGCTGTTCTCGACTGAGTACGCCCTGACGCCGGACAAGACATTCAGACAAACACCCGTGAGCTTATCGAGCGCCACAGGGCCCTAAAACGTGGACTTGGCGTGTCTTGGGACCTTGACGAGGAATGCGCTTAGTGTCTGGAACCACTGATTGATAGCGCTAGAGAGGGATGGCGGGAGTTTAAGACACGGTGATGGCTATTGATGTTGTAAGCTGAAATCTGCTTTGTCGAGAGCTTGTCGGAGGTGAGAAAAGTCCGTAGACTTGAAGTTGTTGGTGTTGCGTTGATGATGTTGGTGACGATGTGAGGATAGAGTTCAAGACTATTTGACTGCACCTTCCTGACAGTGTTGGATATAAGCGAATGAGATGTAAGCGGGACCTGGCAGTTGTTCCTGCGTAAGCCTCCTTCCGTTGAATTGATTCCTGCTTGTTCCTGGCCCGTTGTTTCCACTTTGTTGGCAGGTACAGTTGGTTGCATGACGCATGTAAGTCGTATCAATTAAGGGATGGATACCTACCTATGAGATCAGATGATCACCAATATAATTACAGTCTATCGACTAATATTCAATGTCAATATCAATATAGAGGGAGAGTATCAGTCAATTCAAACCACCCTCGTCAGGGCACTCAAGACGCCGCTCCCGCTCATGTCTTGCCCCCACTTCCTTGAGGGGACTCTTAATTTGTGCAAGGGACCGTGAATGATTCACATCTACAGCCCTTCGAAGCTATCTTTAGTCTCGTCAAGGAAGCAGCTCGAGATTCAACGGCTTTGATAACATCAAGGGTCTAGATCGTGATTCAGGTTATGAGCGTTGACAAAGGCGTCACTGTGAACCAGTCTGGACTCACCAACGGGCCGATGAGTTGAACTCAGCCAGGCTGGACGATTAACAATCATCAATTATTTGAAATAAAGAGTTTTTCTCTCTCGTACTTGTTCCTGATTCATGCTCATTACGGTGAAAGGCTGGGTGGGCTAGGAGTCACAACCCCAGATACGACTGGCCGTGGCGCTGGCTTAGCGAAGCCATCGCCAAACCCGATAATCGTTGCGCGATGCCTTTTTAATGGCATTCCATTTGTCACCTTACATTCCAGTGGCCCTCCGTCCGATCCTGAGACCCGCTGGCCACCTGTTTGCATCGAAAACTCTGCAGGCTATCTCATATTACACATTACTTTATGCCTTGGAGCCCCGGCATCTGGGCTGTCGCGCTCGCCGACCTCTTCGCCATCGTTCAGAAACATCAAATCATGTGCATGTCTTCGACTTGCGTTAAACCGATAATTATCGGTAACTTAACAGCCATCCCAAGGCGCTTTTCCTCTCGACTGCAGCCCCAAGAGCCGTCCGGGCCATCTAATGACTTAACCACAGCAGGGCTGCTCAGGTCCCCGAAAAACGCCGGATCAATTAGTTTAAAGTTCTGTGTGCCAGAATGATAGATGATTGCAAGTGGTGAGATACTGTAGCGAGTCTTGTATCAGGTCCTACCCTAAGGTTTTCTACCATCAGACTCGGAGTTCTATAAATCCCATATTCAGAGCTATATATACTACGCCATTCTGTCTGGGTAAATTCCAGGAAATTTTATGTCTTCAGCAAGTTCTCTATTTCTCCATTCGACGTTTGCCTGTGAACTTGCATCATAATATTGTGACTCTATAGAGAGTTTCAGAACATACAATACAATACTTGTCATTAACACCACTCTAATAGCACCATTGAAGCCAATAATATTAACATGGCATGTGCTAGAACAGATTCATCAATAAATCGCACATGAAAGTTCACATGAGCCTTGCCTTGCCTTAAACGGCTACGAGTGCGAAAATGAGTCCCGTGATATGTTTGCTGCGCTGAAGCAAAGCCTGCGCCTCAATATTTATGCCCGATATAAACCCAGAATGGCAGCTCGCTAATGTCAGGCCCAGACATTGACCAATCCTATGCTCTCTAAACTTTGTTCCCCCGGATCTAAGCCACCGATAACCTCCGATCCCCGTTCCGTGCGGGTCTCAACTCTCCGAAACCTAGAGCCCCGGAAGCCCTACGCGGTCCTCATTCGCGGATCCGAAGCCCGTACATGGGCCAGGAGCCGCATCCCTCATTCAGAAGAAATGTTAAAAAGGCTGGGGAGACTATATCCCGGCCCTCGACCGGTCTCGCGACGCCGTTGTGGCCGCGGAGGCTGCAACTCGGGCTCTCAATGCCCCGGGGACCCTTGTTGGGCTGAACAACGAAGTCTTGGCAACAAGCATGTAAGACAATTCATAAACAAGCGGCGACCCGCTGCTCGACGCTTGATGACAACCTTTACCCGACCAAAGTCGACATTTCGCTTACATCCATCCCCCGCTTATCAGCACTCAACTACCAACCGAGCCTGACTGTCTCTCTAAACCCAGACATCCTATGCATCCAGAGCTCTCTGCCCCGTTCCAGAGGTGGGCAGTTCTTCTAAAGTCTCGTAAAACCACGCTGTCAGTCTCCGGCGGCGGCGCTAAACCTCCGTAATGGGTTTGATACGCCACGGGCTCGACCTGTTCAACTATGATCAGAAGGCCTGCTCCAACCAACTTCTCATCACTGACAAGGATACCCCGTCCAACATTGAATATGACGAGTACGTCGTTTATAAGCGTCTAGAGGAGGCTGGGCCCGCGACTCTACGTGATCCTTGGGCAGAAGACGATGAGCATATTGCCCATCACTTTACTCGCGATGACACATCGGGCACCACTCTATTTGACCTAGCGTTCCGCCGTGGATACATGGTTGACCGTGAGGTTAGCATATCTCATTGGAATAGAACAACAGTAAGCTAACTTGATTCAAGGGCACTTTTCGCGAAACCAGCGAAGATGAAGCACCCTTAGCTGGCATGGAAGGGCGAATTCGTCGAGTGTAAGCTTCTGCTTGAGCATCACCATAGGCTGCTTGCCCTAACTATTCATAGTGTCTGCTTCAAACGCAAAAATGTTTATGATGGCGGTCGAGAAATTCTCAGCATGACAGTTGATGACCTAGCGGCCATGAACCTTCATCCTGCTACACTACAATATTCAACTCGCACCACGACAGAATCCAGATTTTGGTCCAAAGACAGGTCCCAGCTAAGTGAGTTGGTTTCTGTGATAAACAGCCATTCAGCACAGCTAACATCTTAGGCATTATCCTCTCATTCTCCGAGATGCCAAAGACACCTTGCGACTTTCTCTCCATGACATACAATGTCCACGAGCGCTCCGCAACTATCCTAGTTCGCCAGTCGTGGGAACCAAGAAGGCACAATCTTGATGCTCTTGACGAGTACGATCATCGTCTGGAGTCGTGCAGGACTCACTGGGCGCATCCTCTGATCACGCCTGTCGTCCTCCTGCAAGTGCAGTTTATGCGCTGCGAAGAAGCCGTCATGGAGAACAACTCTAACGTGGGCCTCCTGGAATACGATGTCAGTAACATTGCTGGTTTCGACGGACAAGAGCCTGGTAGACGTCTCAGCCGGACGTTTAGCAACGGCAAAGATGGTTCTAGGATTACATGGGGTCCGATGACCATGACGATACTCATGAAGAGGGCGCATGAGGTGCTCAAGGACGCCATAAAGCTGCTCGATACCATTCGCTGGATGGAACGAGCCGTCAAAGTCTTGATCCTAGCGGGTGACGAGCTGAATCATCGCATGGGCAACTCTTTACACTTGGGCCAGGACCTCAGTATGTTGAGTCCTGTCGCCGACCCCATGGGAGGACCTGCTCCCGTGAGCCCAGTTCTACCACCCAGGGATCTCCCTAAACTCCAGCTGCCCGATGAAATGACGGACGGTGATACCTTGGGGCCTCATTGGCATGAGATTAGGCAATATCTCGACGGACTGTTGCGTCTCTGCATGGGTCTTGAAACAGACAGACGCATGTCAGAGGCTCGGTGCCGTGCGCAGATTGATATTGTAAGCATTGACTAGACTCTTGATGGCCAAAACGTACACTTACACGCTACAGATTTACAGTAAGATGGCTCAGGAGGACAATATCCTGAACGCAAGAATGGCCGTGGCCTCATCACGCGACAGCTCATCCATGAAGGCCCTGGCCGTGATCACAGCAATTTTCCTGCCTGGAGAGTTTCTCGGCACACTCTTTGGCATGTCTATGTTTGACTGGCTTGGTCCAGATGAGGAAGACGACGGAGACGAGGGGGCTATGACGGATGCAATCAAGATCAACCGCTTCGGAGAGAACTTCTGGTACTACTGGGCAGCGGCAGTCCCTCTAACAGTGCTGATTCTATTCATCTGGCGGGCCTGGTGGGTGAACCAAGACCGATACTTCCGCCGACATCTCTCTCAGGAGCTTAGTGAGGAGAGATACTGGACTGCTGATGGCAAGCCGCGTCAACTTAAGCGCAGTTTTCTCTGGGATTTCTTTCATCTTTCTGCAAGGCGTGACGAGAAGCCGCGGTCTGCGGACGAGCTGTCTGAGCCTGAGACTATCGACTCAAGTGCAAAGGAGGAGGTCTCTGGTGGAGGATTGATTCGTTTTGCGAGTACGAAGCAGAGGCAGACTATGGAGACGAGGAAATGGAGTCTTCACCAGAGGGCGAAGACCGTGACTGTTTAGGAAGAGATGAACGGAGGAGTGGTGAGGTTTGGAGTTGCTGGTAGCTACGAATTGTTCATCTGACGTTTAACAGCCTTGAATAATGACGCTCACGATAGATATACGGTCTGATACGTTACATTCTTAACCTCAATCTTTACTTTACATATTACGAATGCAGTTTTTTACAAGTTTCCGATTTGTAGATGTTACAAACTCCATGTCCTTGTACTTGGTCACACTCAGCTGCCAGAGACTAGTCGCATCTCTTGTCAATTCGTCTATTCCTGACCATCTCCCTCTTTTTCCGACTCTTCATTCTCTTCACTAATACCCTCCAGTTCTTTCTTGCAATGGATCGACTCTTCCTCTTTAGTCTCCTCCCCCCCCTCCTCCATCTGCTTCACTTTCTCCCTTATATCTTCAATACACTTCTTCGCTTTAACAAGTTTATCATCTACCGCGATACACCTGTTGCATTTTCGCTGCAGCCTGCGCGATGTCGGCACATGAGGTCTCTTCTCCTTGCAGTCAAGAGCCGTCTTTTCTTGACGAAAGTCTTGCGCGATTTGACATTGCTTGATGCAGAGACCCCAGCGCTCATGAGCGCAGGTGAAGACAACGCGGCCGTATAAGCACATGCTGATAGTTGTAAGTGGTAGCAAGATCCAAGGTGGAAAGCTTAGGTATGGGAATGATTATGTTGAAATGAGGACCTAGGATTAAATGTATCGAGAGATCGAGCATTGTATGATTCTTATACAGGCAGCTAGTCATTAAAGTTGCATGAAGCTTTCACTGTACATAGTCTTTGTTCGTCATTTCGCTCTGTGTTGTGTGTGAACAAGTAGCTCTTGAGATTAATGCAAGTTGCCGTAAGCTATCCAGAAACAAAGAACATACAAAGTTACATCAAATTGATAGAGTGACAGCGTTAAAATGTCCAGGGCTTTTTGTCTGTTTTATTTCCTAAACCCCATGTGTTTAGCATGAGGTTTTGCTCCCACGTCTCTGCACATTATAGCTATCAAGAACTACCTATCATCAGTCAAGCACCTACTTTACACTCAAGGATAAGCATAGGTTTAGATTTAGAAACTTTGACATTATTAGAGAACTTATAAGAGGCTGTTCTTATCTAACAAGCTACTCATCCAGCAACCCACTCTTCAACACCTCCTGAAAGTCCCTCGCCCAGAATAATTTCCCATCACCTCTCTCTCCCCCAACATGAGGAACAGATACTCCAATCCTCCGCAGCGTCCGTAGTAAAGACGAATCCTCATCCTCTGCTATAACAACCCCTCCCATGAGCAGACACCCCATATCCGTCGTTGAATCTCCAAAGTAAAGCACCCTGCCACCCTTCTCTCCAATAAGATGCTTCAGGGCGTTCTTTTTCTCGCCCAAATTCGTCATCCGTCCAGGCAGAAACTCTGGTCCCGTGATAGCTCCATCCATGGTCGGTTCATTGGCGATGACCTCGGGCGTGTGCGGCAGAAGAGCTCCTCGCAGAAAGGCGCGGGACCAGTTGACCGATATGACACTCACGCTCCAGCCCCTTTCTGCTGCAAGATCCATCAACTCAGCGAAGCCATCTCTGGTCTTGATCCTCCCTGCTTTGACAGCATCGGCACCAGCTTGAGATAGAGTATCGGCGTCCAGCCCAGCAAAGATGCCAGACTTGGCAATGCGCTCCAGAGACGCCTCCTCCACGTCCTTCATACCCGAGAGAAACTGAACCTCTTGATCCACGCAGTTTCTCGTGTCTTCTGGCGACGGATGGTTGTCCTTGTAGTGTCTGTAGTCGGCAACGTACGACTGGACCACTTGGTCCCATGAGGCCTGGAGGTCGTGGCCATGCTTGTTCCGCTGTATCTCGATGGCTGAGCGGGCGAGCTCCCCGATTGTGTCTTGCTGGGTAATTGTGCCGTCAAAGTCGAATACCAGATGCATCCTGTAACACGCAGGGTAGTGAATATGGTGTTGAGTTGAGGTGGTTGTAAGCGGGGTTGTCGGAACAATCAAGAGGAGGAGTATGACTGCAGCTGCAATCATGTCAAAGCCAAGGTGTTACAAGCAACTCCCACTACGAGCGGCAGATGATCAAACCCTTTCAATATGGCGTTTACTTAGAACGCCTCTAAACCAACTTGGAAGCTATGAGTTGTTGCGGGGAAGCTCATTACGTAGTTGTACAATCTAAAATAGCGAGAGTGAGTGGATCATGACAACTTCGGAAGTAGTTCGTTCAGCCATGGAGTTTAACTGCCCACTTCAGATTCAAAATAGGTATACAAGACCGCAAAGAATGTTTCTTCAAGTTCAAAAGCTAGTCACAGCTACAAAGACACTTCGCTGAATGTTTGATTACAGGCGGTAATCTACGAGTAAAAGGGTATCACGCTCTAAAACCCCTATCCTTGAATCCTTCCAACACCGCATTAAATAACATCCTCTGCTACGAATTCATTTTTGAAATCCCGCCCTCCTTTGTTTCAATGGTCTGCGATTAGATGGAGGCTGACCGCGGTACTAAGACACAGGCAACACGTCCTCCATCTCCTCGTCATCATCATCGTCATCCATGGGTTCGGCGGCAGCTTCCTGAGCCTCTGCGCCGCCCTTGTCGCGATAAGCATCGCTCAGTTGGTAGTGGTTGGCGAATCGACCACTCTTGTTGAGAACAGCAATCTTCTCGAGCACCTGGCGCAAGTATTGATCGGGCTGCTGGAGCTTTTGTCGCAAAGCCTTCATGGACCAATACTGATACTGACGGAAACACTCGAAGATAAGATCCAGGAGCTGGTTCTCTGGAATACGGGCAGCCTTGAAGACCTCGCCCTTCTTTGGCTTGGCTGTAGAAGCCGTGTTTTTCTGCAGCATTTTGTTAACATGATTGAGAGAATAAAAGACAAGCACAGTAAGACGTACGATAAAGTTGCCGCCCCAGTTGACTGAGCCGGCGGTTCCAGGGTTGACAATGGACGAGGCCGCGTTTCGGCTGATGATTCGAAGTTTTGACTTGTTTGCCTCTGCATCGAGCAGCTTCTGCTGAAGCAGCCGCTCCTCCTCCCTGATATCTCGGGGCTCGACGCGAACATCATAGTGTATCTTGCCGAAGACCTTCGTTTTCTCTGTATGATGAATTAGCAAACTGCACCTCGGCACGAACTGCAGGATCGCACTTACTTGGGACAACTTTTCGGTAATATGGCTGATATCGGCTCCTTCTATCGTATGACGTTCTCTCTGGGCCATTGTTGTTGTTACTGTTGGCTTGTTTTTGCCTTAGCAACGAGGCTGGAATACCAGCATCGGCAGCCTCCTGTCGTGCCTTGCTTCGTGCCTTGAAGCCAGGCAAATCCTCCTCGCTAAAGATGAAGTGGTTGCTGACATTGGGCTCCAGAACCTCGAGGTCGTATTCGCGAGGCAGTACCTGATGCTCGGGACAATTGGGGGCGAGAAGCATGCGAAGTTTGGTCTGCCACCATGTCAGTATGATGCCACCATGTCTTGCCAGGCAGAAGTGCGTACATCTGCGCTGCCATCTGGCTTCTGCTCATTCCATGTGCGCAAAGTTCCGATTTGAATCTCATCATCGTCGCCTAATCGCTCAGTGAGCTTGTACCAAGCTTCCCACATGTATCGAGGAACGCGCGCGAGGTAGAGCGTCTCAAAAGCGCCTCCATTTTTGTCGTAGAACTCGAGATCGCCAGCGTCTTCGTAGAGATCTTCTTCGTCAGGCTGAGCAGGGGAGCCAGATACCTCGGGGTCGGGCTTGATATAGGGATCCTGCTTGACGTAGGGTTCGCTCATGATGTTGGTCGGTAACGAGGGTTGTAGCGAACGACGGGCGCGTGCAGAAGGCGACGGGAGTTTGAGGGAGAAGCAGAGGAGAAATTCGGGTATTAGGAAGAAAAAAAGAAGGAGAGGTAGATTAAGGAAGTCGAAGATAGATCAAAGAACACGGAGGATAAGAAAAATACGTGGTTTAGGTGAGAGACCGTGGGGAGAGGTCTGTTGATGTAGGAGGACAAAGAAGATGAACAATCTTGAGGCTCCGAGTGACGAAATGGGCCTGCGCCTGGCCTGCGCCTGCGTGGGTGTTCTCTCACTGAATATTACTGGGTCTATTCACTAGGTAGGTACTCACTGCAATGACGGGATAAAGGCCGTGTGCACGGGCCACAGAATCATGTCTTTTAGCGGAGACTTAGTCGATGGCTGCCAAAATAACTCAACACTCGTCCTTCAAAGAGCTTAATTGAGTTAATTATAGCTACAGTTTTGCGGCGTAGGACGCGACACATATCAAGGTATTTATGTCTGGCTCGCCCATTGTCTCATCTTTCTTGATCGAGTCGAGCACATAAACCATTAGTCCTAATAAGGCAAGGCGCATGCTTCTCCAGCTGGACTCTGGAGCCAAAAGAAGCCTCACCAAGGGGTTGCAGAAAATATTGGCCCAGCTCATGATGAGCAAGTTACGGAGATGACAGTCTGCATATTGTAGAGTTTATATAATTGACTCATGTACAGCAAAAGTTATTATTAAGATTTCCTTATTCTTAACTGCATATTTCTTGCATTCTTGAATTCTTCGGTAGACTCGTATCTATATAAAGGACATGAAAGCCGCCCATTGTGTCTTTTTTGTCCCCTCGGCTCACCTACCTACCTACCTATCGATAACCTTCTCGACGGCTTCTACATCGTGACTCTGCCTTTAAACAAAGGCTTCCTTTTCCTTTCATCATCTTCCTCCTTTATAATTCACACCTTCACATAATATCTAAGTGCCTCAGCTCACACACGAGGCTTTACTTTTAATACTTGCCCCTTGTCTATTCCAACTTACCCTGATTCATTCCTACTTCTCCACGATTCTGACGTCGCTGCTATACCGACGGCAAGCCTCCGGTTCAGCATCGCGAATCCCTATCACGATCGCATAACCTCAACAACTACCGAGCAAAACCCCATTAATTCGCAATTTCACAACCTCCAAGATGCCGCCCAAGTCCCTCTTGGAGCTTGCCACTTCGGCATGCATCAAGAACATCCGCGAACTCAACACCGTCGGCGATCTCCCTTACCAAACTGTCCGTACTCTACTTCTCAAAATCGACAATGCGAATCAACTACGCTCCATAGAGACGAATTCCCCTCAAATCCAGGGCGAGACGGGCGAGGTCTGGCTCAAGATCATCAAGCAACATTTCCCAATGGAATACAAGCAGAAGGCATACAAGCCCCCAAACCCGCAGAAATGGTATCGCGTCTACGAAAAGTACAAGGCAGACCACCAAAAGGCCCTCATGGAGAGCGAGGCCAAGCTCAAGGACGCCCTCATGGGGCTTAAAGAAGACAAGGAGAAGAACACCAGCAAGATCGTCGACGACAGGAGGTTGCTCCCTCGTGCAGGAAGAATAGGGCCAAAGAAACCATGGGGTTTCGGCTCGCGAGATCCAAACGGCAGCACGCTCAACTTCACAAGGGGGAGTCGCACCAAGACTCACAACGGTGCGAGCGTAATGCGAAAGGTGCGACGAGAGACCAAGGAGATTGCGAGCATCCACGGCGCACTATCAAGACCATCTCAAACAACAAATTCTCTCACCAAAATACGCAAAGCCCCTGCGGCCATGGTTAACGACTACCAGAGGGCGTCTCAACCCGCCATTAGAGCTCCTCTTCCAAAGCCAGCGCCTTCGGAAGTCGTCACTGCTCACGAGGAGCGAGCACAGTACATCACAGACTCCGAATCGGACGACGGCGGCGGCGGTGATGATTTGTTTGATGACGATGATGATGATGAGTCTTCTCCTCCTCCAAAGGTGGCTTCCCGTGGATCTTCCGCATCTCTCCTCAAAAGACCTACTGCTTCTGCTCCTAGCAAACCGACAGGCAAGGTCAAGCGTTCTGGCATTCTATCGAATAGCTACAAGGGGCCCAGGTCTCAAACAACTACTACAGTATCTTCGAAGCCATCTCGGCCAGTTGGACAATCAAAGCCATCATCTCGCCCTGAGCGAACAGAAATGTCACTTTCTCCAGAAGCCGAGCCCGGCCCATCATCTTCTCCTCCTGTTTCAAGCGCGCGCCCTCCGCTAGGTGTCGGACCACGCAAGCGCAAAGCTACGGACATATTTATGAAGCCCAAGAAGAGAGGCTGAGCTGCAAACATGTAGCATTATTTGATTTTGACATTTGTCTTCATGGGTTCCGGGTTCCGGGCATTATTTTCGAATGGAGGGCAGTTCGCCCTGGTTCCATCACAGGAGTCTACATTATGGTAGGCGATCTAAGAAAAGGTCATGGGTATAAGCGATTCGACACAAAACTTCAAATAGGACTACGGTTGCTAGTCTGAGATTAGATATAGACTGGGAATAGAATGGAAAGGGTGAGACAGAACATGTACACCGGGTGTCGATGCATACGCTAGTAGCGAGAGCATTTGCAGACAAGCACAGCTAAGCTTTGATAGAGCTAAAAGCTATGAATGGAAAGCGACTTATGTCGTATACTATAATACTCTCGTCCCATGCCTGAGTAGTGCTTTGTTCTTGCAGCGCCATTACATGCATGACTGCAATTCAGCTCGTTTTCGACATCAAGGTCCCTTGAATTTACCAGTAACGTTCCCCTGATCTATCTTGCGCATACGCAGGTGTTCGTAGAAGCGTCGTATATTTCCTCGCCCAACGCCCTCGGTCTAAATGCAACAACACGTCTCTGACGTTACACGGCGGGTTGTCCGGGTCGGCAGGGTCCCTTGGTGGTTCAAAATAATCGTTCGAAGCTACTTATGCCAGCCATCGTCCTCCTCTAAGGGCGAGGACGAGATGCAGAGTGTCACCGGCGACGAGGTTGTATTCGGAAGCGGTCTTGTCGTCGGTCCTGCAAAGGCGCAGGTCAGAAAAAACAGGTCTCCTTATTGTAAAGTACACGGGTAATAAACGTACATTTGCTTGCCGCCGTGGATAAGTCGCTGCTGGACAGGCGGGATACCCTCCTTCTCCTCGACCTTTTCCTTGATCTGGGAGACCTGCCCCGTGTCAGTTCAAACTCTCTAAAATCTTTACCACCTGTATTGTGCAGCGTAGGGCAAAAGCTCACCTTGTAGTCTGACTCGATGTCCAGCTCAATCTCCTTGCCAGTCAATGTGCGGACCCTGTTCGACCGCGAGGTTAGCTCGACGACATGACGTCGGGGTTTCCGTTTGTGGCGTACTTGATCAACATTTTGGCGGTTGTTGTGAAAGATTCCGGATCTCGTGTGCTCAAGAGCTAGTATTCGTGTTTTAAAAGAGGAAAAAGAAGAAGCGTCGTGCAGTTTTGAAGTATGCGAGGCTGATGAGAAGGTGAAGTAATGGCCCGGTTGGGCTGACCGAGCTTGAGTGATGGTGGGGTTGTACTGTTGGTAGGGTAGGTAGTCTAAACACTAATGGAAGTTACGGAGGAGGGGCGACCCTGATATGGAATGGTTGCCTACCTCCTTTGATATCTGCTTTATGCCACCTCAGATAAAGAAACTGTCCGTGGTGAGTTTCGATTCAGTACCTACCTACCTAAGCGAATGATTCATGGATCGCAACTACTTGGCGGTCTTAATATAGTGCCTTCCTTGCCTTGCAACATGTCCCACTCGCCGTTCATTGTTCAACACAAACGCAGCCATAAATAATCACGGTAGAGCAGAATCGGTAGCTTGCTTTTGCTACCTGATTATTCCTAATAGTACAGCCCTTATCGGTAGACATACAGTGGAGAGTTACATTAAACCTCATAAACACCGTTCCTCCCCCTCCTTCGCGGTTCGGTTCGCCCTTTCAGGTCGCCAACTTATTTCTTCTCGCTATTCTCAAACACGTTGAGACCCAGACCCTCAGAATCCAGCATAAGCCTGTTCTTGGAGCCAGCCTCTTGGAGCTGAGAGGCAATAAGTCGAGCGTTCTCGATCTTCTTCAGCTCCACGTAGGCCTTGTTCTTCTTGATGGCCTCACCAATCAGCTCGGCAGAGCGGGCCTCACCCTGTGCCTTGACAACCATGGCCTGCTTCTCCTGTCGCGCCTTGTCAACAATGAAGGCGGCGCGCTGGGCCTCTTGCTGGGCAACCTGCTTGGCCTCGACGGCGGCAGTGAATTCGGGGGAGAAGGCGAGGTGCTGTTGCGTGTTAGTCATGCGCTTTTAAGCTGGCCATATAAATTATAGCACGTACAGTTAGGGAAACATCGTCAAGCAGAATGTTAAATCGGGCGGCTCGTCGAGAAAGGTTCTCTCGCACCAGCCTAGCAACGTTCTCACGCTGTGTGATGAGCTGACTGGCGTTGAACTGGGCGACAACGCTCTTGAGGACCTCGTTGACAATTGATGGCAACACACGCTCATCGTAGTCGGTGCCTAGTGTTCGGTAGATCTGGGGTAGAGCATCGATCTGTGGCCGGGAGAGTACACGGCAGGTGATGTTGACCATCTGCAGGTCCTTGGTGCCTGTCAAGGACGCAACATTACGGGGCTTCGCTCGCACATCGTACACGATCGGAGTCTCGAACCAAGGGATGTTGATATGAGTTCCTATTTTCCCCAAGTCAGCCTTCAGGCCGGATCCTCGAGGTCCGTATCATACCTTCGTTGTAGATCTGCTTGCTGACTCCGCTTAGTCTCTGGTACTTGATGGCACGGTGACCACCATCAACGTTGAAAAGGGAGTTGGAAATCAACAGAGCACCACCAGCAAGAAGCAGTCCGCCAAATAGGGCACCACCGGCTGCTCGAGGCATCTGAGGGCCGCCTCCTCCATAACCGCCTCCACCGCGAGCCTGCTGCATCTGTCGGAGACGTCGCATCGCCTCCTCTTGCCAGTTGTTGTTCGACATTGTTGGTCCTGGGTTTCGGGAGCGAGCGTGGACGAATCGATCCGATATTGATTGGCGAGGTGGGTGGTGATGCTTTTTCTAGTCGTCCGTGTAGTCGTCAATGATGGTTGGTGATGGGTCATGGAGCTTGTACGATTGAAGCTGTCGGCTAAGTGGGTCCCCCGGTTTTTGCCCGCCCTTTCCCGTTTGGGATTGCTTCTTTGGTTGAAGGATCCATTAGTTAGCAACCACGGCACGTGATTATCAAGCATCACGACAGTCAGGTGAAGCAAAAGGGTAAATAGAATAGGGAAGAACATACCGGTCTGTGGGTATAGGTAATGGACTACTTCTCATGTGACCACTCAGATTTAGTAACTGGCAATAGTAGGTATGAATGTCATCTAAGCATTCCCACCCAACTCACTGACTTACAACGGCTATTGCCTACCCTGGAGCCAAACCCTTCTTTTTGATAGCATTCCTTTTACTAATAAATTATTGCTATCGCGAACAATCTTGGACCAATTCTGAGTATACATGGATATCGTAAGGAGTTCTCTGCAATATAAATGGCCATATACCTAGAGAGCCAACGTTCCTAGACGTATACAAGTCTCAATGAGAACCATCCTGCGTCTCTTTTCATCAGAAGCAATAAGAACCCAATTGCATTTGGCTATTATACTGTAGTCGCACTTTTCGTCGATAAATTGTCATCCGATAACCATTACATATTAGTTTAATATTTCACTTGTTGACACCCGGCGGACTCAACTCTGCCACACAAAAGAAAATATTGTACCCGTCAAGTAGGGCCAGCACCACGTCCTGCTATTTACAATGGTATCTGCATGCATATAACATGGTCGTATCCAAAAACCCTTTCGCCAAACAGACAAACACCTTATATACCCGCCATTAAACGTGAACCCAACATCACGCATAACCCGTCGTCCCTCATACTTAATCGTTGTATCCCTTTACGCTCCCAGATTCCAAAAAAGCAAGATGTTATCCATATATGAACATATATGAGAAACTCGAGCAAATGCATATAGACAAAGGAAAATTTTAACAAGTAGACTACTCGCGGAGAGCAATCTTGATGGTCTCAGTACCAGCCTTGGGCTTTTGAGCATAGCCGTTAAGCATACGGAAGCCGGCCTTGCAGTTTCGACCCTCCTCAAACACGGCGGCAACACCATCCAGACACTTGCCAGCCTCCTTCATGGCAGCGCCCGTAGTAGTGGTGTCAGCGAGTCTCAGCTCACCAGCCACCTTCTCCATCTCACAGCGGAGGAGCCATCGCTCCCAGCTCCAGCCACCCACAAGACTGCATGCGCTTGCGATGCCATCGCTGCTTCCCATGGCCATGGCGTCCATCTGACAAGTCTTGACGTCTTGGCCGTTAGGGCTGTCCTTCAGAGGTGGAGTGGGAGGCTTGTACATGCTTCGCCTGGCACCCATCGGCAGGCACATCCAGATGCGGCGGATGTCCTGGAAACCGGCACGGGACAGACGACTGAGCCAGAGCTTGGTTGGGTTGGGATCATAGCCCAAAGTCTTGAGAGCAAAGCCAAACTCGACGCTCTTGGCCAGTCCGACAGGTCCAGCGTTGATGATGTCTGAATCAAGGAGAGAAAAGTCAAGATAACCACCAGGCTTTAGCACTCGCATGCACTCCTTGAGACAGGTGTCCCATTCGTCTTCACCGTTCTCGCCAAACAACTTGAGGATGCTGTGAAGTTCTCGGGCAGAGATAAGGTCGAACTGGTTGTCCGAGAATGGAAGGCGAGAGAATCGCTCAACAGCAACTTGACGGTGGTTGGGAGGACCGCGGACGTTGCAGTTGGAGAGTTGGCGAATGGATTTGGTGGTGACCGTGTAGACCTTGGTGTTGGGGAACTGGAGCGCGCAGTGCCACGCCCAGTCACAGGTAGTCTGTCCACCAAGATCAAGGATTCTGGCGCGGTCGCGAGCTACACCATCTTTTCCAGGGGCCATGCGAGAAAGACGGGCAAGGCGCTTTGTCACTGGGGCAGAGATGAGACGGCCACCGTTGAGCATCTTCATCGCAGCAACGTGCCAAGCAGCAACGGTCATCTGGTTCATGGCCTCGACCTCCTTCTCTCGGCGCAGCTTCTCAGGATCGTCAATGATGTTGTCGTCACCACGAGCGACATTGGCGCTGAGTCGCTTCTTGGCAGACTGGGGAATGACACTGAGTTGGTACTTGCCGAGAAGTTGGTTACGGTGAGACTCCCGGAGGGAGACACGTTGAGCCTGAATAGCTTCAAATCGAGCAAGCTGGTGGACGAATACATCCTGGCGTTGGATGCGGATGATATAATCTTGGAATGCTCGATAGTAGGCAGACTCTCGACGGATAAGCATGGAAGGAAGACGCTTGGGGTGGTCGGATGTCGAGACAAGGTTGGAAAAGCGAACACTCTTCTTCAAAGGAGCAACAGATTGCTCGGTCTGAACCTTGAGAGGGGGCAGCTCAGTTTGAACATTGGCGGGTTCAACATCCTCCTCAGTCTCCTCAGTAATAGTGTTCAAGGCACCATCATCCTCGGATGAGTCATCCTGAACACCACGGAGGTAAGATCGCTGAGCCATGAGCCAAAGCTCAGTGCGATCAAAATGAGACAGAGCCTCCTTCTGCTGTTTGCGAGCATAATCGGGGTCGTAATCGACGACAATCTCTGTGGGGGCATCTTCACCCTGAGGAGAAGCTGGAGCCTTGGGTGATTCAACAGTGGAAGGGGCAGTCTTATGCTCAAACACAGGCCGAGCGGTGGGCATATCATCCGAAAAGTCATCTTCCTCCTTAAGCTCAACCACTTGTTCAACAATGGGTTCGACAGGAGCAGGCGTGAATTTGACATTTCGGTAAAAGTCCTCGGCAAGCTCTTTGCGTTTGGGAACAGAAGGAACCGAAGCATCCATATTCCAGGGGCATCGGTAGAACTGTTCGGCAGTAGTGGAGGTAGGCGGGACCATATCCTCAGGGGACTTGGAGGGCATGTGCCAGGTGTTCCGGGTTCGGGGAGACAGGCCGGAGAAGAAACCACCTGGGGATGGGATATCAAGTTTGGTCAAGTCAGCGAGAGACTGACGGTTCGTGTTGGGAGAGAAAGCCCTGTTGATGGTGAGCTGTGGCTGAAAGCTGGTGATCAGTCGCAGAGGTTGTTGTCGCATCTCAGTGGCTGGCTGAACAGGTTGCTGTTCGGGAACCTCAAGGACTTGGGAAGGCTGCTCATGGGGATTGCCCTCGCCAGCGGCGAGGGCATGGAGAGTAGCCAGAGCACCAGGCTGTAACTGAACTCCAGCCCAAGCATCCTCAGTTCCTGGTTCATCGTTACCCATAATGGGAGTAGGTGGAGCGCTCATGGCTGCGAGCTGTTCAGAGGTCAAGCTACCGTCCAAAGATGGAGGAGTTGACATGGTGGGCGTTTGTGCAGCGTGCTGCTCGTGCATGAAATCCATCTGAGCAGGCGACATGGTGAGTTTGACAGAGGGGGTCAGAGGTACTGGAGAAGTTATCTTCTTCATATTGTCCACGGCAGACCACGACTCGACAGAGTTGTCGCGTGTCGCCGGGATTACAAGCGGAGTGGGCTGCTTTGTCGGGGCCTGCCTCGACTTAGCAGACGACTTTCGCTTAGCCATATCGTCCTCATCATCCGTCACATCGTAGAGATCCTCAAACTCGGTGGCCTCGGTGGCTACACTCTGGCGGTTCCAGGGGTTGCTGGAAGCGGTTGGCGAAGTATCGGCAGCTGAGTCGGTGGAAGGCGACGATGGGAGAACAGGAGCGGAGAGATAGTGGATTCCTCTCGGTGTCGGGAAGTGATCGCTCATCGGTGTCAACCATGCCTCGATCTTGAGTTGGGCATTGTCCGCACGTCTCATCCTGCGCCCTCCATTATGAGCCAGACCATCGTCGCTGTCCTCCTCAATTATAGGATTAAGTCTTCCCCTATGTCTCCGAGCCAGCGAAGAGTCCAGGGGGTAGTATCGGTTTTGCGTATCAGCCATGTTGTGTATCTATGTCAGTTATTCCCGATATCTGATTATGGCCCGGAGGCTTAACGCAACGTGAGGCTGGGTGTATTAGTCGTGGTTGGTAGACGGCCTGCGTCGGTATTAAAGTCTGTATAAACGACAGGAATGCTTCGATCAACGAAGCCTCTATACGATCTGCGAAGTGACACAGCACGGAAGGCTGAGGACGGTAAGAAGAGAATGTGGAGGAAGGGGGCCAGACTGCTGGCCGGGGGACTTCATAGTCTTAAAGCCCTGGCACTGGCCAGGAATCACCAACACTTGCTGGAGCGGCTATCCGAAGTGTGGGCATAGTATGAGTTGGGCGGCACGCGCTTGCAGTAGGCCATCCAACTTTCACGACTAGGCCTGCACGAGGGTCTTCCAGGTGGGCCGATGCATCGACAGACATGATAGTGTGTGCCGCTGAACCAAGAGTGGCGCAGGCGGGGATTCCAAGATCCAAGAGCGCCAATATCTGTTGAAGAAGCTGACTGGCAGTGAAGTGTGTGTTGGCGGTAGGCAGGACGCCGGAGAGGTTGCGTCAAGATGGCCATTAACTTCCCGGTCGTTAGGCTGGGCCGCCCCCACTATCGAGCAACTAGTAGTTGCGGATGTCCAATGAGACGGAAGATCGTGGACTTCTATTTTTGTCTGGCAGCGATTGACAGGGGCTCGACTGGTTGCGCGCGCGAATGCTGTGATGACGGTGACAGGCGTGAGAGACGATTGGCTGGCTGACCCAACACAGAACCAATAAGCTATGTAACGGGTTCCTCGGCGGCTAACTGCTTCTTGGCCTGCGTCGCTCCAACTTGCTCGAATGCATCTCCGGTCTGTGATAGCGCTGCGTGAACGCATGACAGGTGGCCATGAGGTCGCCCGAATGGGTAACATGCTCGACCCAAAGGGGTGGAATCCGAACGACTTGGTGGTAGCCCACTGGTCATCAATTGTCCGCAGTGAAATGATGAAGGCCGCCCAGAGGGCCATGGTGAGATGGATCAAACGTTCAAAGATGAGGCAGCCGCCGCAAGATGGCAAATGTTGCATGATCTTTCGAATCCGACAATATCTTGTGGTAGACTTGCGTGGCTTTGAAACAGGCCTGCATGGATGATTAGATGTGAAGTGGTTCACAACAGGCTTCGACGAGAACATTAAGAGGCTGACAGGTTGAGTCTTCATCATGGGGGCCTAGAAGCTTCAAGACGATACCAGGTAGGGTTGCATACGCGCGTGTCTTCTCAATGCGCGCCAGTCTGTAGCGTCATAGAAATTGATGCCCTGTAGCTATTCCCATCATATCCTTGTGTTCCGTCTACAGGGTTGATTGTGGAATCTCGGCGCGTATGAGCCGTATGAGCCTCAACGGGGGGGTTCTTTTTGGTGCCTCAGACAACATCCGTAAAGACATTAAAATTGCTTAGGTAAATATTGTTAGTGCTGCCTCAGGCTACCTACCCTTGAGCTCCGTCACGGCCCCGCCGCCGCTCCCCGGCAGGCTCGAGTGCCCCTCCATGGAAATTTACCCCGCCATGAGCCGAACAAGGTCTATCGAACTTAGGTAGCAGCGCGTCTCGCCATACGTACATCAGACTTTTGACTACAAACTATACCTTGCATTGAATCGATTTCGATATAACTACCACGATCTGCAGCTCCAAGTCTCCATGGCCGATACAGAACAGCCCGAAGGCGAGCCCCAGGGCCGCCATGTCATCTACTGCGGTGGTAGGTCCTTTTATTTAATCCTTTCAATTTGATGCAAAATGAGAGTCAATATGTCTGACCATACTCGCGTGAACAGTTTGCACCCTGCCCCCGGAGGTAACGATCCCTTGCGAGTCCCTTCGAGTCTACGCTCGCTTCCAGAGAACCCTTCCAACTGAGTGATCGCCTAAGTAGTACTGCGAATATGGCGGAACCGTCAAGAAGTGCCAGGAATGGCTAGAGAAGAACCAGCCAGAGCTATACAGCCGCATCTGGTCAGCAGGTACGAAACCCTAGGGATCTCTGCTGTGAACACGCGATAACCTCGAGCTCTCCAGACGCCCTCGAAGCCGCCACCGCATCACTATCCGTGGAAGCCCAGAAACGTGCCGCAAAGGATGCCCAGAAGAAGACCGCAAAGGCCGAAGCCGCTGAAGCAAAGCATGCTGATCTGCTGGCCAAGAGTGTTGTCACGATTAAGCGCATCGAGCGAAACAAGAAGAAGTTCGTCACGGCTGTGATAGGTCTTGAGTCGTTTGACCTAGAATTGAAGAAGGTGAGTCTTGAAAAAAAAAAGATTGACCAGACCAAGACAAAACGCAATACTCAACACCATCACAGGTCGCCAAAGATCTTGGCAAGAAGTTTGCTACGGGATCTTCAGTCACCAAGCTTCCCGGCGGAGGAGAGGAAATTGTGGTGCAGGGTGACGTTAGCGTCGAGCTGGAGGAGTTTTTGCTGGAAAAGTACAAACAGATACCAGAGGATCATATCGAACTTGTCGAGGACAAGAAGAAGAAGAAGGCTGCCTCATAGATTGGAGGAGATACCAAAGGCATGTATGTGTTATTGAAAAGCTCAGAGTATTCATTATAAACGCTCGCGTTTTTGTTTCCCAAGGGCATTATGCAGTCTCAAACAACATCTCAAAGTAACCTGGAACCTTTCCTGTACAACGTGATTCGCCTTGTTCCTTAACGCCAACATCGCATGATTCAACAGCTAATAAATACCAAAGTCGGCTTATTTTGACCAAGATGCATTCTATCCTCGTTTCCGCAAAACTCGCCCTGTCGTGCTTGAGGTGCTGGTTTTCGTTGCTGCTTTGCGCGTTGTTCCTGTTGTAGCTCCCTTGCGGTTAGAGGCCACGGTGCCCTTCCTTGCTGCCGCAGTCTTGGCCGCAGCGCCCTTTCTCACCACAGTTCCAGAGCTCGCCTCACTCGACTCGCTGTTGGCAATGGATCTACGCCCCGTTCGTGTAGCTGGTCGAGAGGGAGGACCAGAAGCTGTACTTGTGGCTGCCCGTCTATTCTTCGTCGCGGCGGTGGTGCCAGTTGTGTTCGAGCCTGTCGTCATCTTCTTTGTAACACCAGCTCGTGTGGCCTTTGCTTTTTCTACCATGCTGGAGAGCATGTTCGTGGCTGCGGCTGAGCGTACAGACGTAGTAGAGCTCTTCAATGGCGAGGCTGGTCGTGAAATGCCAGCCTTGGTAGGTGATGGTGGTCGATTTGTCATTCTTGAGTTGGAGGAAGTTGGTGACAAAACTTGTGCTGGCCTGACATGAGATACGTCTGTGTTTGGTGCACCTCGAGCCCTCTTCTTCGCGTTCTGATCGTGGTCGATCTCGTTCTCCTTATTTCCCGAGATGGCATCACTGAATTTTATTAGTCTATCAATGAACCGTGAATATTCAGATAGCACCCACCTCATGCGCTTCTTGTTACGTGTTGGTGGTCTCAGACTATCTGAAGCAGGTTGAATTTGTTTAGGTGGGCTTGCTGTGCGCGTTGTTGCCTTTGTGAGAGCCGTCGACTTTGCGGCTCGTTGTTGTTCCTGGTCGAGGAACTTCTGCATCAAGTCTCCCATCTTGACTTGTCTCATTGACATGGGTACTCTGTTGAGTCGCATTTCGATACGGGAGCGAACACTTGTTGCCATGTAATTGTATTGAGCCCTTAATCGCCGAGCGCGTTCTGTGACTAGAATGCAAGTCAGCTGCATATCTTGCACTCATATAAAAGCTGCCATACTCTCGAGTTGCATGTTATCGATCATGGCTTGCTTTTGTTGCATTGTAATTGCGCCGGGTGTTCGCTTCTTGATGGGACTTCGCGCTGAAGGGCTCTTAGCTTGTCGAGGGGCTAATTCCATAGTTGTCTTAATCGGAGATGCAGGGCGCTGATCCGAGGATCGCGTTCTCGGTCGTACAGGGGCCATTTTATCTTGGAGATGCGCGGTAGCTTTTTAATGAAGATGGCGAAGAGTAGCTGAATATCCGTGACGTTGCAGCTGTCTACCCCGGAGCGCGTTTGTTTGTGGAGTTCACGGGGAAGTAAACAAAAGTAAGAGTATTAGGTAAGCGTGCTAGCTTCCCAGGTGACGCAGGCATTTAGCACTGCTATAAGGGAGGTAGCGCTACTCAGTCTCCCACAGTGATACCCACCAGTAGCAAGTAGCAGTACCTCTACATTTCAGAGCTGCCAGGCTGAACTGCCTTACGACACTGGGAGCTTCCTTGCCTCTAACCTTCACACCTCCATCTAAGCTCTACCTATCAACACAGGTACTCACCACTTTTCCCACGCTCATATCTTCCTCCCACTCTTCCACATCTAAATCTAATACTCGCGCCGGAAACGACACTTATCATGGTTCTCGAGGCGGTAATGGTTGTCGTTGACAACAGCGAGAGCAGCAGAAATGGCGACTACCAACCCACCCGATTCGATTCGCAAGTAGACGCCGTCAACATCACCTTCCAGACCATCACACAAGGCAACCCCGAGTCCTCCGTGGGATTGATGAGCATGGGCGGCAAAGGACCAGAGGTGCTGGTGACGCTCACCACTGAGCAGGGCAAGATCCTTGAGGGTCTGCACCGGACCAAGAAGAAGATCGGAGGCTCCTCCCACTTGAAAACGGGCATTCAGGTGGCTACTGTAAGTGCACGAAGTTTCCGGATGTTGTGTTTGGATATATACTCACTCTATGCTAGCTCGCCTTGAAGCATCGCCAGAACCGTTCCCAGCGTCAACGAATAATAGTCTTCATCTGCTCCCCTGTCGAGGAATCAGAGAAGGAGCTTACCACACTCGCCAAGAAGATGAAGAAGGCCAACATCTCGGTCGACTTTGTTCTTTTTGGCGATCTCGATGACGACACTACCAAGAACAAGCTGCAGCTCTTTATCGACACCGTCAAGACCAACGAAGGCTGCCACCTGGTGGTTATCCCTCCTAGCAGCAAGCTCCTCAGCGACCAACTGATCTCGACCCCGATTCTCCTGGGTGAGAACGCTGGCGGATCTAGCGGAGCCGGAGGCGCAGGCGGCAGCAATGAGGAATTTGAGTTCGGATTCGACCCCGCGATGGAACCTGAGCTTGCTCTCGCTCTGCGCATGAGTATGGAAGAGGAGAAGGCCCGACAGGAGAAGGCTGCGCGCGAGGAGGAGGAAGCTGCCAAGAAGGCCTCCCTGGGCGACGTCAAGGAGGAGGACGAAGGCCAGGGAAGCGGATCAGGCAGCAAGGACCAAGATAAGGGCGAGAAGAAAGGCGACGGAGACAAGATGGACACTTCATAGTAGATGGTGCATCAGCTTTGTCAACATTGCAGTAACTGTACAATAGACACATGCAAGGGGTTTTTAGACGACAAGAAGACCAAAGCAATTACGATATGCATTTATCCTCCAATACTCCGTGAATCTATCTATACAGCACCCAGCTACCGATTATTGATCTCCCTAATGTATGACAGTAGTTTCCGGTCAAAGATGTCGCATCGGACAGGCATTTCCAGAGAATAGAAAGGATTTTTCATGACGTAGTCTGCGTAGAGGTCGTAGATCTTGCGAATGGTGACATCGACGTTTGCTTGTGTCGTGTCGGTGAAGAGCAGGAACTTTGTCCCCGTCATGGTGTTGAAACACTGCATGCGGAAGTTCTCCGTCTCGAGCACCTCTAAACCTGATGAAGGCTCCGGTCTGTTGCCAGGACCGGCTGGCAGGCTCTTGACTGGATTGAGACGGGCCGTGATGGCGTGGACACTGGGTGTTGTTGTGAGCTTTGTTGTGGTTGCGTAGAGACAACGTGTGAGGTGCTAGAGATGAGAGGATGACTTACCCATGAAATGTTCCAGCAAGGACTAGATAGTCATTTGTGCTGATTTGTTGGAGGCCATCGTGGAAATTCTTGTTGTAGATTAAACCGCCAGCCTTGTTGATGATGATGAGAGCAAAGACAGTCCTGAATTCCAATTAGCGATCTATTATTTGAGCCGACGTGAAGGGACGTTCTTGCATTATGTCCGATAGATCATTAGTAATTCGACGTGAGAGTGAGAGTATGACCCCTGAGGCTCACCAGCTCATGAATATGAGAGGAGAGAGGCTATGAACCAGGGTGAGAGATGAGGGTGGGTGAGATGAGCCTATGAATAAGGAGTTAGTTAGTAGGTGCTATGAGAAGTTTGGGGAATACGTACTCTGTACGGAGTCAAGATATTATTCTATTGAGTGTTGTAAATTATAAGAGCGAGTTCCGCGGCTCTAGCGCTCTATTATGGCCTTTCTTTGTTGAGGGTTGACAGATGGATTGAGCTGCTGCTTGCAGCCACGACTCATCACCGAAAGCACCTACCTAGGGATCAAGGTGTACCTGGCCTAAGGTACCTGGAGTGGAGCCCCACTAATTAAGCTGGGGTACGTATACTGACTTTCAGCCTCTCTCAAGTTCTATCTTCTCGTCTATCAACTTTCCATTCAACTTCTACCTATTTCCAACACTCAACTCGCTTCACCACTCGCGCACCGGACACGAGATCATACACACTACGCGAACGAATTTCACCCCGCGACTCCAGCGCATTTTATCTAGAACAACTCCTTCGCGATGGAGGACCAACAACAAATCACAGTGCCTTCGCAGCCCAAGAAGGCCAAGCACCCTCGAACCTCCCGTCCCAAGCCTGCGCCCCCAGGCAACGAGGAAGCATCTGCAGTTCTCAACCTCGGCGAGTTTCAGGACGTTGATACCCTGACGCTCTCTGAAGCCGCGCTGGTTCTCAACGCCCTCCACGCCAAGCGAAAGAACGATCGCAGAAACGTCAACAATACCGAGTAAATATACCACCTACCTAGTCTCTTGGTTCGCGAGTGCAAAGGCTAACCGCGAATGTGATCGACAGGATGTTGAACTCGACGCTTACCTACCTGGACAACTTTGCGCGATTCACGCAAAAGGAGAACGTAGAAGCTGTCGAGCGTCTTCTCAGCGCGCATAAGAATCTCGCCAAGTTTGAGCGCGCACAGCTGGGTACGACTTCCCAAGAAACGTCTGCATTGGTTTGTTCAGCGTGCTAAAGTTCCCTCTCTAGGTTCTTTGTGCTGCGAAGGATACGATGAGGCCAAGACGCTCATCCCGTCGCTGGCAGACAAGATCTCGGATCAGGATCTCCAGGACCTCCTCGATGAAATCTCCAAGCTCCAGACCAGGTGAAGCGCATGCTCACCATCGAAAATATATCCGAACATTTCTATACAAGCGGCGTGGTTTTACAGATTGGCTTTTGTTTTCTGGGCGGTTGACGTGTAGGTGCCTATCAAATTCTAAAAAGAGAGAGACTTGAGCATTACACGATATTTGCATTTGAGGCGCATAGCGGGGAAAATGGGCACCGCATATTTTATCAAGGGGATAGACAATTGTTACCCTTGCAAACACCCAGGTATGGTAGCTTGCGCAGCGCTGTACTGGGACTTGATCTCGGGCGATTTTGTTTTCTTGTACTATTGATGTTTTACAATAAAAGACTAATCAATAAAAAATCTTTTACCCAAATATTGATTCTTGCGTACCTATGGAGTTGTTAGGCAAGCTTGCTTTTGTCTAATTGCAATGCAAAGACATTGTGAACCTTGATTGATCACCCACAATACGATGCAGCAAACAACCTTCATCAGGGGGAACAAAGGCTGTGGAAACATGCGTCTGAGGAAACTAGCACGGTCCTATTAATCAAACCTCTCGGCTGCATTAAAAAAGCACTCTTCAAGAATATACGGTCCTAAACAAAGCTCGTTTATTCAATGAATACCTATTACAGCTGGCTAACTTATAGACCAATGTCTATACCAGAACCGTGTCAATCGACTTGATAAACTCCCTCGCGTTAGGATCCTGCCCAGCAACATGCCTCGAGAAGGCATCTCCAGTCTTGATGACAAATTCTGGAATCTTGACGTTTCCCTTCTTCCACACGTAGCCACTACCACCGTCGGTGGTCCTATCATAGCCGCGCAGCGCCCTGGGCTTGTACGCCGAGATCTTGTTCATGCGGTACTTTACACATGGATGAATCATCTCGTACGTGCTTCCGAGCTCCCGCCCCTTTTCGTCCTTGGTGTAGTTGCCGGGTGCTCTGTCGACAGAGCCACCTGCGATCATGGCGCCCGTGAAGCTGTCGACGATGGGGCCTGTTGCCCAGCCGCTGAGGGTCTCTTCTGGGATCTTTCTCACATTTGCCTTGATGATGCCCGATCGATCCAAGTGCTCGGCGATGCGACTGCTAAGCGGTCCGGGACCATAGTCCTTCTCCTCGCCGTTCTGGATATCGGTAAGCATGGGCTTGAGGAGACTGTAGCGGTCTTCCACTGCGGATTTGCCTAGATCACCCAAGCTGCCCTCTTCGACGAACTGCAGATATGGGGCCACTTGCTCACACATCCAGGCGAACGAGATGAGTGCAATTTCTACTCTGGTTAGTATATGCTCAAGTTATCAGCTGGGTTGTAAGCTCACGTTCAAAGTCCCCCTTCTTGTCCGTGAGGAGATCATCATTTCCACCTCCAATATTGATATGTACACCAGGAAACCACACCTGCAGCAGTTCTGAATTGTTGTCACGGAGGTGCTGGTACATCTCGCCGTCGACAACAGCACCCCACGCTTCCTCGAGCTGTTTTCTGCTAGCATTGGGGTTCTTGTGCACTTTCTGCCAGTCAGACCAAAGCTGCTCAATATCCTTTGCAGGTTTAGGAGGGCTTTGTTCATCCTTGGTTGGAGAATGCCACAGGCTAGGCGAAAAAGGCGCCCGATGTTCATCGAGAGCCAAAGCGTGGAAAGCATGTTTGATATCTGCGACATTGTCAGACCTAAGCATTCAGTATTCCTGTCTCAATCACTTACAAGGGCTAAGCTGGATGTTGTGGAAACCAGGGTCGGGAATTCCAATGACCTTTTCCAAGAACTTGAGGTTGAAGCGCGTCCAAGGCAAATCAGGAATACCCAAGCTGCCAACTGTATCGAAGACGCCGACAATCTTGACATCTCTCGACGACTCAGGGGCGTCGTGGTGCGGAGGTATCTCCCACTGAGACTGTCCCTGAGATCCTCCGCTGGCTTGCTTCTTGGATGGTACACCGTTAACCCAGTTCATATAAGCCTGAGACTTGCGGAAATGGAAGCCGTCGGGGTTTCTTTGGTAGAGGGCGTAGAGGTCCGGGAAATCCTGCAAATCTCTTGGGCAGACGACTCCAATGTCTGTCACGAGACCCGCGACTGCACGAGCCGTATAAGCTCCGCGAGAGAAGCCAAAGCAGAAGATCTCGTCCCCAACATTGTAGTTGAGGACGATGAAGTTGTAAGCCTCAATGACATTTCCAACGAAGCCAATGCCTGCAGCGCCCTGTCGATTCTGCTCTGCTTGTCCCAAATCCCCAGTTCCAATACCAGCATCATAGTAGACTACCTGTTGCCAGACCTTGCCATCCTTGTCCTTGCCGCTGCGGGCAATGGAGCGGGCAAGCCTTGTCACGTTAGATGGGACGTTCTTTAAGCCAGACACTGAGGATTGCCAAGTGCCGTCACAGCAGATGACAATGCGCTTTGGGGCAGCATGTGCGTCTTCTGTTGGTTCATGGTGAGACCCGTCCTCGAGTGGAAGGAAACTTGACTTGGTTTGTGGTTCAGAAGGCATTCCGAGGACTGAGTTGAACAAGGTATAATCTCATAGTTCTCTGGCATGGAAACTCAAGTCATTGCAACAGATTTTGGGCTTCTTGGAAGCCTTTTATAGCTGGCCATCTCAGGTCTCGCCCGGTATCTGTCAGATTGTCCTCCCTGCTTTGCTGAAGCCACAATGCTGTTGTGTCTCGATCGGCAGTCCCAGATAGGCTCGATAAACCATCACCCCCTCATCTTGGCAGAACATTGTGCTGAATTGAAGTGTCGTGATAGGTCCATGTCGAAGACGAGGCAATCATGGTGAAACCACGTAAAGAACCGGCAAGTGTTGCGTAAACTCCATATCAAACTGCAGCATAGGTAGTTACATAAGTAGATTAGGCCACCTATTTGCGGGGTATTAGAGCTCTAAACAAGCTTTCAATCTGAAGAAAGTATAATTCAAGTATATATAAAGACCCAGTCTCTCCAACAATCATCACCACTGTTCTTATCATTCATGGTCAAGCTAAGCGGGAAGTTTGTCCACGCCTCAAGGTTGACAAAAACTAGTCGCGCCCATGATGAACCCATGACAATGAAGCTACTCAACCCGCAGGGTAGAATGCCTAAGCAGGGATCTTTTAAAGCTGTCTGTTATACTGGGAACTGAGGCACAGGAAAGTCCATGGCTTTGTTATTGTTTCTGTCAGCTTCTTGTTCTTGTTCTTATCAAGGTCTAGAGTCCTTTTATTATTTGTCAAGCTTATGTTTAGTCCATAGGCGTTGATGGAATCCGCCGAATAGAAATATGCAGAGAAAACTGCACTCAGTCTTCGGCAGATAGTAAGCTCAAATCGAGTGGTTGTCATCATCTAAGTGGTGTGAGACAGTCAGCTCTCTACCACAAAAAGCACAGTTGGTTACCCAGGTACGTGACACGACAGAAACGGCAGCTCCTCCGATTCAGCCTCGATGGCGCGGCCCGTAGATGTAAAGAATAAACTGCCGAGTGCTTCTGCTTTCCGGCCCAATAGAACAACCTGCATGTCATTTGTATCATGAGAGAGGCTTTTGCAGGGGTTGATCTGCACACCACCATCTGAGTGTTTCAACTTTGTATTCGACTTCCAAGTAGCAAATCATATCGTACAAGAAGAAAGGGAGAAGTGAAACTATTCTCCGCACGACGCCAGTAAATGCTTGTCCATAATTGACCCTGTTGGTGCCAGACCACATCTGATCTTCTCAAACTTCCTTTGTAAAATTCCTTACCCTTGACGCTCGCTTTCCCCCAAAGCTCGATATTGGTTCCAGTGGTTCACAAACTGCTTCTGCTGACGATCCTCCAAGGACGCGTTGAGGTTGGCACGAGGGTCTACAGAGTTTCCGGCCGCGGTAGGATATCCCTTCGGAGTGGCGCCCGCATGACCTGTTGTGTGAGACTCCGGGCGGGCCCTGGTGGTGGTGGTGGTGAATGGGACTGCGGGAAGCTCAACCGGGGCAGTACTCGTTCCGTCCATCTCAAAAGTGCCACTGGGGGGCCGGAGGGGGTCGTCTACTCTGTCGGCACGGCCTGCAGAGCAGCTTTAGTATTCGTTTCGGAGTGGAATCGACGACATCTGATGATGAGTCCGATGATGAATCTGGTAACATACCTCCAAAGGGTGCAAATGGGTCATGGCTCCGTTGAGTGGTGTTGCGTGACAGCATTCTGCTGAGATAGCTCTTCTCGTCGCTCTTTTCTTCGAAACTGTAAGGCATGTCGCCAGCATCATATTGATCCTTGTTCTGTTTACGGCGACGCAAAACGAATGCCACAATGGCTACCAGAGCCAACGCAACGATACCACCGATTGCTCCTCCGATAATCACCCCAATCGAAGGCGACCCATTGTTGCCATCCTCAGGGGAAGTGCTCAAGGCGCTTGTCTCTGCAGGGGGCTCGATACCAGTACCGCCAGTTGAAGCAGATGGGAACGGAAATACATCAGTGTCGACCCAAGGAGTCGAAATAATGCTGGTCTTGATTGTTGGCGTAGGCAATTTGTCGGTAATGATAAGAGTGCTCCTGGTGACCGTGACGTGGTTTGGGTTAGGGATCGTGCGGGTGATGCCTGAATCGGTCATGGTTCTTGAAGGAGCCGTGTTCTCCTCGGCCGACGAAGTCTCTTCCTCATCCTCGTCCATGGTGGCAGTAGCGGTGGTCCTCCTTCGGGATACCAGGGTGCTCATGGTCTCAGAAGCGACAGTCTCGGTAGACATGGTCACGGTAGACATATCGTCGGTCTCGGTCTCGCTGGCCATGCTCTCCGTAGAAGTGATGCTCTCGATTGGAAACAGACGGGACCACAGGCTGGGGTCGACAAATACCGAGTTATCGCGGCAACCACGAGGTCTAATGCATGGGTTGTGAGAGCAGCAGCCGTCGAACTCAAAGTCCCAGTGACTACATGTCCAGTAACGCTGGTCAGCCTCGCATTCTCTGCTGTTGCGATCCTGAAGATCCTTGGCCATAGCGGCAAACGCAGTAGGGCAGAGCGGAGCAGGGTACACAAACGATCAGATAGACGGGGAACAAAGAAAGGCCCGGTCGCAGGAGCCAGAAAACGGTTCGAGTTTGCTATTGCTTGCCTCGTTGGTTGTAGCTTTTCAGGTTTTGGTTTGTATTGGCAGCTGGCGAGCGAAAAGAGTTTGATATACCCGCCGCAGCTGCCGTGAATCTGAGGAGAAAGTTTAGAGCAGGTGAGAGAGTGTTGTTTCCTTCTTGTGGAAGCAGACGATATTGCTGCGGACTTGGGAATAAGAGCAAAGGACAAACGAAACAAGAGAGAGGGGAAAGAGAGGAGAGATGATGATGAGTCGAGAGTTTGTTGTGGTGCGTGCGTTTGTTGCAGGTGACTCGAGGAGGACGAGAGGGAAGTTTGCAATGGAAGCTGCCAGCTGCCAACAGCTGTCGGCCAAACTTGCCCTAGGTTAGCACCAGGAGCCTCAAAACACCGAGAGGAAAAGAGTATGCCCAGGCAAAGTCCTACCCTGAAATGCGATAAGTGACAAGACTCGAGTTACTATCTCTTGTTGCGAGTGAGTATCGTGAAACGAGGAATCACAAACATGAGGGGAGGTGCGATACATGCGAGAGATTTGCCGTAATAGGCCCTATTCAACAATAAGATCAGTTGTGCTGGGCTCAAAAGATTATTCTTCAGTTTCTACTACAATGCCTGCAGCTGTTATGACAGGCCAAGTACCCCTATTGACCACAACTCCGCTAAAAGTCTTGCAAGAGCTTCAACCCCATTTCCAGATCCTTCCTTTACGTTAAAGGTAACATGAAACGTTTGAAAGCGGTTACACTTGTGAATTCTACAGCAAGACAGAGTTACACATGAACATCCAAATAATGCATCATCAACCTATCTTGCACTCGCATTTTATCATCTGCTGACAGGACACAAAGTCAAGAAAAGGGAACCACCAAGACATGTTCATATACTAGAGGTATCCGAATAATAAATATATCAAGAACCCCTTCGCTTATATGCTATCGCATAGTCTATCATGGCCTCTCTAGACCAACTTGACCGCACTCCATCACTAACGGCTTTAAATAAATCCACAACCAAGCTGTTCTTTGCCAAAACTCCAACCGAACACAGAAACAGTGACAGGCAAACATTCTACTGTTGTGTGTGACTCAAAGTAACCCCTGAGTGTGGCCTGTATCACTGCACTGCCCACTCTGCAGCACCAAGCTATTCGTTACCTAGACTAAAACAGTTCATGACCTCGGCCCAATGGATCCGGGGAGAGGGGAATCGTATAACGCTCTTTTCTCTTTTCTCGCCGACTACTACTCTTTAGTATGCTAGGAAGCTCGTGGCAAGGAGCCGGTCTACCTGTGCAAGATTGATTGAAGGACACAAATAACGGACAAAACGCCAGTCAAGGAGCATATCATAGTTCGTGATATTATTGCCAAAAACACCCCGGTTTTATACGCCTGATATATGATAAATGTAGCATTCCCAACTCTAAACATGGTCAACCCCAGCGCGCACCATGCCTGTTCTCCTTTACAACTTCTCCAGCAAAAGCTTGCTACCAGCATTACCAACAGGCTTCTCACCCTTCTTCTTGCCTTTCTTGGCCCCCTTGGGCGCAACCTCCTGAGCCTCACGCGCCGCCTTCTGCTCGGCTGTCTCCTCTGTAGCGGCCTTCTCCAGAGCCTTCTTGTTCTTCTTCAGTGTCTTCTTGAGCGCATCCGCCTCGGCAAAGTCGCCAGCCTCAAGGAGACCAACAACGACAAATGAGCCGGGTCCTGTTGCCCAATCCACAACATATTCCTTGATGATGGGGTAGAGAGTGTTGGAGAATTCCAGAGGCGGGTCAACAGGAATGATCTTACCGGCCTCCTTATCGTACTTGCCGCCTTGGATCAGCGACTTCAGCATGCGGGCACCATGGGGTGTCCGTGAAATGTGGACTTGAGGCTGGAGATCATCTTCCGTTGGTTCTTGGCTGGGGTCACCGCTAGCTGACTGAGCAATTGCCTCCAGAGCCTGTTGCTTGTCACCAACTCCGGAGAGAAGGACATCTGTGACAAGTTGGCAGCCAAACGCGGTCGCAGTAAGCTCCGAAGGTGCCTCTGCAATGGCGGAGATAAGCTGAGGCGATACAGACGCAATAAGTTCGTTGCGTCGAATATCCTCATCCTTCTTACTTGTTGTCTTGCGGGCCTCGTGGACCTCCTTGAGGAGCTCGACGTCAAATGACTGGCTAGCGGGGAAGAGAGACTTGGCCAGTCCCTCGAAAAGGTAGAGAAGTGTTGTTCTGGCGAAAGGGTTGTTGGCCGTGGCGACGACGTTCTGGGCAAGGTTCTCGCCCTCACCAAGGAGCTCAGTGAAGATGGTCTTTGCAGTCAACTTGGTGTCATCCACGACGTCGTAGGCTGTAAGGAGAATTAGGTGGGCCCAGATGTCGCCAGACATGAGTAGGTAGGTGTCCTTGTAAGTCTTGAGGATCTGCTTTCGGTCCTTTGAAGAACCATGGGCCAGAATCAAGCATGCGAGCTTGGCACCGTTGCGAGTGAAAGCCATGTTCTTGAGCAAGTCTCCACTCTCGTCACCCTTGACCATCTCAACAAACTCGGTGAACTCCTCCGTGCCGGTCTGGGTGCAGGAAAAGTACTGGAACATAGCGTCGTGGAGCATGGTGAAACCAGTCATCTTCTTGTTAACAAGTGTGCTGATTAGGTCGACCAAACTCTTCATGATAGGACCTCGCTTGCTGGGCTCGGCCTCAAGAATGCTCTTGAGATCGGCAGTAGGGTTTGTGTCCTTGTTGAGTTCACGCAGGGAGAACTCAGGGCCGTACCACTCACGGAGAAGGATGGCCTTCTGCTCCTTTGTCGCAACACCTCGGTAAATATCATCAAGAATCCATGACGCCTCGGGGTGGTTGATCATCTTTCGGACGCGGCCGTAGAATTCAGGAATGATAATATCTCGGATCTCCTCGTCGTTCTGAACCAGAAGCTTTCCGATCAGGAACTTGGCATATCGGCTCTCGGCAAGCTGAGCATATGTACCTTTCAATTCGCGGGCAATCTGCTTCTTCTGGTCGGGAGTGGCGTACTTGATGGCGGTTTGGACAGCTCGCACGGCGTCGTGCTTGAGGACAAAGTCCCTGATGCGACCGGTGATGATAGTGAATAGCTCGTCGACCAGAGTCTGTCGCTCCTCCTTGGGCACATGGGACTTTCGTCGCAGTCGCTCCCACAGCTTCTTTGTGCGTTGAACTTCGTCGGCGAGGGGCTTTGCGGCCTTGCGCTCTTGGGCAAGCTGCTTCTGCTTGGCATGGGATTCGCGCGAAGTTTGACCTCGAAGAGGGTTAGCATTGGCCGAGTGCGCATTGTATGATGAAGGTGAATACATACCCCTCTCGAAAGCCTTTCCATTTGAGGCGCCATTCGAGGACTTGTCAGGAACCTCTTCGCTCAGATCGGCACCGCCATCCTCGGAGTCGTCTGAAACATCCAAATCCTCCTCTGGTTCTTGCACGGGTTTCTTGTGGACTTTGGTCTCATCGACTTTTGCCTTCTTTGATCTAGAACCGGTCTTGAACTTGCCGCCGGGGGCGGACTTTCGCTTGTTGCCAACAGCTGCGGTTTTGGTAGCCATTGTATGGGATTTTGGTTGGGAATCGTGGATGCAGAGTCGCAATTCGGACTTCGCAACTTTTTTTTTCTGGCGATAAGATGAACTTTCCCGCCGCTAGAACTGATAAGAGAAGACCCACTTCGTAATCTAGAGCCAAGAGCGTCACGTGCATCCGTTGATCGTCTTATACATCCAGAAGACAAATTGAAGTTATAAGTCGTTGTCGAGTTATGCTAGATATGAATTCAAGAGCATGTGATTTAATATAGACTCAGTGCCAATTTAATGAGCTACTAATGAGTCTTTCGATAAGATGCTGGTATTGGTGATGGATATTCCGCACTTACATCTTCGAAAATGAAGCAGAATATTTATTAGGACTTTTGGCTGTACATAGCAACTTTCTCAAGAAGGAAAAGAAAATTCTCCTTATAAAGACGTGTATACTTCTAGACTGCTTCGTGTTTTCGCTTGCACCTGGGCTCCTCATATCTACCTAAGATCAGTCTGCTTTCCATTAGGTACTTTTACTCTTGCACGCGACAAATACATATAATCTGCCGTATAATGGTAGATGAAAAAAAAAAAGCATTCCGGCAATTTTTTCAGCAAAAGTAAAGAAAAATTGACATAAATCATTGCAACTAAGTCAAGTCTTCTGAAGTTGATTAAAATATCACAAAGTCTACGATCAAACTGCCGGGCGGTCAGCGAGCAGCTAATCCTATTCAGTCCACCCCGCGGCCTGCAACCTCCCCACTCTCATGAGGACTCCCGTCATATTCAGAGTCTCTATCAAAAGCAACAATTTTGCAGTTTAGAATCTTATTGAGAAATCGTCAAAATGGGACGCGAAGACCAGATTGAGGAGCGCGAAGTGCTCGAGTCTATTTTCCCAGACGAGATTACAGGTATACGCTCGCCGATTAAAAAGATATCTCATTCTCTTCCGTGCCTAATCAGTCTCTTGTAGATATCTCTGAAACAGAGTTTAGAGTATCAGTCGCACTAGATATTCCTGATGAAGAAGACCAAGAACCTCCTACTATGCTTCTACAAGTGAGGTATCCAGAAGAATACCCCGAAAAGCCACCCCATCTCGACATCCTCGCTCCTCCCAATGCCAACTCTCACGAACACTTCAACGTCGCCAACGATCGCGAACAGCTCCTCGCCAGCCTCGACGAGACAATTCAAGAAAACCTCGGCATGGCTATGGTCTTTACGATAGTCTCAACTCTCAAGGAGAATGCCGAGCAGCTCGTTCAGGACCGCAAGGACGCCATCGCTAAGGTCCAAGAAGAAGCTCTCCTGGCCGCGGAGGCTGAGGAAAATAAGAAGTTCCACGGTACCGCTGTGACACCCGAGACGTTCCTCAAGTGGCGCGAGGGGTTCTTGAAGGAGATGGAGGAGAAGCGGCAGCAAGAGGAGGATGAGCGACTTGCGGAACTGAAGAAATCAAAGACCAAGGAGCCCGCTCGTTTGACGGGCAAGCAGCTCTGGGAGAGGGGTCTTGCTGGTAAGGGCGATGAGGAGGAGGATGACATGCCCGTGGAGGCTGTCGAGAAGCTCAAGGTTGAAGCTGCATAGGGGGATGTATAGCAAATGTGCATTACATGGAGTTTGGGCTTGGGAACAAAGAAAAGACTGGCGGCCTGCCATGAGATGAGACAATGGATGATTACACAGACAAAGAGAGGTGGCAGATATTGGCTCTGAGCAGCCAAGCGCTGCCATGAGAGGTTCCATATATCATGGATTCTGATATAGAGTTTGGGTATAACCCCATCCAGCGTTAACTGTATACCAGAGGTAACAAGACTTCCTCTAGAAATGCCCTTTTTTCTTCCCAAGCGCCGTACCAGATGCCCTTTTAAATCATTCCAACCAAGTCTCCCTCTAACCCTTCATTTCTTCGTTTTCCTCGCCATCGCTGGCGTCTTCCCAGTCGTCCTCTTCGCCGTCAACCGGCTGGCCAAGTTCCTTGTTGATATTTGATAACAACTCCTTAGCATGCTCGCCCAGTCTCTCGTCTTCGTAATCCTGCATGTCATATAGCTTCAAGCACTGCATGATCCACTGCCGCGACGACTTCCATAGCCCCTTCCATTCCTCGCTGGCCTTGACCTCTTCGTTCCATGGCTTGGCAGCAGTGGTCTTGAGCTTCTCACCAGTGATGTAGAGACACCAACCACCCAGGTACCAGGCCTCAACACTTGCGTCGTCATCCGTGACAAGACGCTCCAGCACGCTCAAAGCCTCATCCTCCAGTTCAGTCTCCATAAGCAAACGAGCAAGGGCGATTCTGGTGGGGAATTCGGGGACGTCGGGGTGCTGAGGGGGGAGGTTTTGCCACAGCTCGAGACTCCTGCGCAGAGCCGTCTGAGCCTCGTTGGCGCGGTTCTGGGAGATTCGAACGTTGGCGACGGTTTGCCAGGTCTCCGGGGCCGCAGGAGCGAGGAGCATAGCCTCGGTGATCAGGGCTTCGCAGCGCGACTCGGCATCAGGCTCCCAAGACAGGTCGGTCATGTACACCTCGGCGACAGCGCATAGGACTCCACCAAGCTTGTTTTGCTTCTCCTGGATCGTGGCCTTTTGCTCAGGGGTTGGTGATCGGACCTCACTCAGAGCCGCAATCTGCTTTCGAAGCGCTGTTGCGCCGCGCTCATACCACTGTACGCTGTCGAGACCACCCTCCTCGCTGAGCTGGGCCAGAAGGAGGAATTTCTCGGGACCACCACCAATCTTCTCGTCTACAGCGCCATCTTGATCGAGAAAGACGGCGCGCTCAAAGGAGGCTCGAGCCTCGTCAATGTCGCCAGACTCGATAAAGATTGTGCCAAGGAGGTTGGCGGCACTGAGCTCAAAGTCGCCGCCCTGGCCGGTGGCATCCAGGGCCTGCTGAGCGAGCGTAGCAGCCTCATCTAGTCTTCCGACCTCAAGCTGAGTCTGCGCATCGACCAGGAGTTTTGCGATGTCGGGGTTCGACTTTTTAGTGTCGGGTCTTGAGGGTGCCATGATGTTGCGCCGCGGTTGTGAAGCGGGGAGCTTGATGAATGAGACGAAACAGTTCAAGCTGGGGTCGTGATTAAAATGTAGTTATGATGTCAAACTGGTACTTAGTTCGCTGTGAGACTTTGAGGGTATAAGATGGAGTTGAAAAGACGATCGTTGTAAAAATTGAAAACGAGATATTGTGTAATGGGCAATCTTCCTGTCAGAAGCTTGCGATGTGCTGAAAATTTGGGTGGAGCGTTATCGATAACGGCCATGAGCTGGCAATGGGTCCTCACTTTTCATCTTTCGTGCAGACTTGTTGGCTGTAATACTATAGAGTATAGAACAAATATCTCATAGACATTCACTAATTAAACAACGATTAAGCTTTAGTCATACTTATGTGAAGTCATATTCAACAAGTTTCATTGTTTATATCTACATCTTTCCTCATGTCCTAAGAACTTTGCCCTTCACTGAGGGGCAGGGTGGACATAATGTTACCTTGGACTTGTTGAAGTCAGATGAAAGAGGCCACTCTAGCTCGTTGTCGCGTAGTGCCCAGAAGATCATAGTGATAGACGATGGATTCTTATAGTATTTAAACTCCTTTATGTAAATCTCAATGCTTAAAGATGCTTGAAGCTCTCAGCCAAAACCACGACTCGCTGTCTTGATATTTCTTTCTACCACATGCGGGGCATTCGCGGGGCAAGCCGAATACCGCCATTGCTCAGTTAGACACCAGAGCATTTGTCATCCTAGAGCTTATTGCTTCCTGATATCATTTCTATTAACATCAACTTCAAGGCATAGAAAATCAGTCATCATGTTTACCGGAATCGTAGAGGAAGTGGGAGGTCAGTCTTGCCTATGTTTAACACTCTGAATCACTCACTCACATGCTTCTTAGTTGTCTCCAACCTCAACACCAATGACTCTACCGGTGGCACTTCTATGACCATCTCTATCCCCTCCGGCTCAAAGCTGCTCTCCGACTGCCACGACGGCGACTCCATCTCCGTCAACGGCGTCTGTCTCACCGTCACATCCTTCACTCCCGAGACCTTCACCATTGGCGTGGCTCCCGAGACTCTGCGCATCACCAATCTGGGCGGTCTCAAGGAGAACAGCAACGTCAACCTCGAACGTGCCGTCCGCGCTGACACGCGCATGGGCGGTCACTTTGTCCAGGGCCACGTTGACACCACCGCCGAGATCTTGTCCGTAGAGAAGGACGGCAATGCCCTCACTTTCCGCTTCCAGCCCGCTCGCAAGGATATGCTGCGGTACATCGTGTACAAGGGCTACGTCGCCATTGATGGTACTAGTTTGACCGTCACCAAGGTTAACGACGAGGAAGCGTGGTGGGAGGTGATGCTGATCGCCTATACCCAAGATAGGGTCGTCGTAGCGCAGAAGAAGAAGGGCGATACCGTCAATGTCGAGGTTGATATGATGGCTAAGTATGCGGAAAAGTCTCTGGGCGGTGTTATCGGCTCCGAACCTGGAGCTACGGCCTCATTCCCTCTAATTGAGAAGATTGTAGAGAGGATTGTGGCACAAGGGTTGGGAGCGAAGCCTTGAAGAATTTTTGAATAGATTTAATCGTTGAACGTTAAGGTATCATGATCCTCGTCTCATCCCATATCACCTCAATGTCTGGGCCTACACTGTCTATGTACTCAAACAAAATTCCCAAATGCTAATGTCTCTGTGATACTCCCCTTTTCCTACTAAAACTCCCAAGTCTTTCGTATTCTATGACTTCATCCAGTCCCTTGCGCCATTGGGTAGTCATGCACATTCGTGCCGTCACACAGAAATGATATACAAGCCCTCATGCATCACCCCAGACTTCCGCAATCTTGGTGCTCAAGGGCTTGCTAAATTTCTTCCGCCCGACAAGGTGACTTGTCTGACTGAGGACCAGCTCGCGTTTACGTTTCAGGCCCTGCTCGCCGGTTCCGCAGGCCTCAAAGGCCTTGACAAAATCGTGCGGTGTCTTCCATCGCTTTTGAATCTCAAGCGCACGTTCTCCGGTGACGCCTTTGATTGTCATGAGCATTTTGAGGAACACATCTCGCAAAGTGATAGACTCAGACTTGGAAGCAAGCGACGAGAAGGCCGGATAAGTAATGTACCATCCTGGTGATACGGATTCCCGAAGGTGCTTGAGCAAAGGAAGATAATTTTGTGATGTGAGAACCCTAGTGGGAATAATGTTTAGAGGTTTGCTCTCGTATGTCCGCTTCAGCATGGCCGTCATCTGGGCGAGGTATCTGATTGTTTCGTCCATCTTGGCCGTCTTCTTGACAAAGTAGCCATTGACCACTTGTGTCGAGGCAATGGCCGACCGGACTGCATCGCTATACCTAGACACAACATCTGGATCCATGGATATCTCTTCGATGATGTAAATCACTTTCTTTACACCCGATCTTTGCAAGCGAAACTTTTGCTCGTGAAATCTGCCGTCTTTGATACTCCCGATCAAGTCGTCCAGGCGTTTTCTTTCAACAATCCAGTCCAATACAATCTCGTCGCCCTCAGCACCTTGCACCGAGAGCAGGTTTGGATCATGGCATTTTGCAATCCATTGGGCATCCCCGAGTTCCATGCTGCGCATGATGGGTTTCGCGCCTTGCTTGGCGAGCTCCTCTTGCATATAGTCGCGATCGGTTTTTGCTCTGACCTCGCGGACATCCAAGAGCAGGTGAACGGAAAAGGATCCAGGAGGTAGTCGTATCGGTGTGAAATTTGGGAGTGCAGTGTTATTCGATATTGTTGGGCCGTCAGATACCACGTTTTGGTATGCGGATGGAGCTGGAACTGGCTCAGAAGGTCCAGCAGATGGTGACCTAGGTCTAGAAATGGCTTCGGGTTGAAAATTTGGGAGCACAGGCTGGGCTGAAGTCGGGTCCTTAACTCCACCATTCGCAGCTTGCCACTGGTCTGTTTCTTTTATACGTTTTGCAACCTCCCATCCTTCGTCAGTCAAGGCATATCTCCGTAACGGTCGTCCTCGCTCGTATACTAGCTCTTTCTGCACCAAAGTCTTCATGGAGTTCCAGGCGGTATAGAATTTGGTAGGATCACTAGGAGCTGAGAAAGACGTGTCGGAATGGGGCTGCGCAACTTCGATAAGCTCCGCCTTTGTCATTCCAACAGAGGCGTCCTCGCTGAGTGTTGAAAGGCCAACTACCAATGCGAACGCTCCAGACCGGAAAGCAGGGACATATGCCTTCGGCTTCCGTGTCTTTTTCGCGGGTTTTGAAGAGCCTTCGCCATTGTCGTCCCCAGCAGCCGGTGCCGCCTTACGGGACCTTGGATGCGGAGGCATAGGGAGGCCATTTTGCTCGCAGTGTTTCTTTAGTTGTTGTTCAAGGCGTTCGCAGAGTTTGGGGCCAAATCCTTTGAGCTGCTGCAACTGTGCAGGGTGTTCAAATGTGATTGGACACACCTTAAGCGAGTTGTATGCATGTCTATAAGTAGTAACGCCTTTGGAATTGCGTTCGCGAGCCTGGTCGAGCCACTCCTTTACCCAAGCCAGTAGCTGGGGGTTGGCAGAGTCGGCGTCGTCCATGTCGTTCCTTAGAGTTGCACAGCACGATGGCGCAAGCGTCGGTTCTGTAAAGGCTGAGATAAATAAATCACTGCAAACACTGAGGAGCGCTACGATCAGACTGAGTTCGTCGGCGTATGAACCCGTCGTTTCGTAGGCATCAAAGCAAGGGAGACGCGATCAGAGTGTCGCGTTCTATGACAGGGGGAAGGATTTGACACGAAAGCACGTGCCGTTTAATGGGGGATGAAAATAGCCTACCTAGACTTCTAGGTAGGTAGTCTTGGCCGTTGCTAGCGTCTGACGTGAGGCCCTGCGCCGTCGATTACTGTCGGGTAAGGCGCTGCTATAAGAAATTCTTCCAATTAAAGCAGCTGAAGCTCCCATCTGCGCTACGGTAGCTTAGAGCGGGCGGGGCATTGAAAGTGCTGTGACTTTTTATTACGCCTCCAAATTTTAACTCGTCCAGTGCCTACCTACCTACCTATTAATGAGGCGGTATAACAGCTTGAAGAGGTACCTGTTCTCACCGTCAAATAAGGTCCCCATAAGGTCACTATACTTTACGAAAGCTCTCCACTCAAGTAACCTCACAGGCATGCAGTGGTTGGTTTAGGCCCCTGTAGTAAGCACTGTTGGTGGCTCTGGTGCCCCTCATACAGCCCCTAGGTGCAGCAAGTCCCCCGCCTCATCACTGTGGAGGCCTCAAAAGGAATCGAGCTCCATCTTTCTCTTGGATTCTTCTCCAGCCTGCGTTGCGTCTCGTCTTGTCTTGTCTCGTCTCGTCTTCTTCATCTCATATATGCTACTCCATTGATTGCTTTTGCCCAGAAATCTACGTAGAATGTCGGACGATCAGATCCTCGCCGCTTCGGCAAAGCACCCTATTGTGCCCAAGCATGTCTACAACTATGGCACTGCGGGGTTCCGTATGAAGGCCGACCTTCTTGATGGCGTCTCGTTCCGTGTCGGTCTTCTGGCGGGCCTGCGCAGCCGTAAGCTCAATGGCCAGGCTATTGGTGTTATGGTCACTGCCAGCCATAACCCAGCTGTCGACAATGGCGTCAAGATTGTCGATCCTATGGGTGAGATGCTCGAGCAAGAGTGGGAGGCATATGCTACTCGTCTCGTCAACTCGCCCTCTGACCAAGAGCTCCTCGACAACTACAAGGCTCTGGCTACCCAGCTGAAGATTGACCTCTCTGCCCCTGGCCGGGTCGTCTACGGTCGTGATACTCGTCCCTCGGGCCACTCTCTTGTCGCAGCCCTCGCCGATGCCTTCGAGGCTACAAACACCGAGTACACCGACTACAAGATCCTCACAACTCCCCAGCTTCACTACCTGACCCGTTGCGTCAACACTGAGGGTACTCCCAAGGCTTATGGCAAGGTCAGCGAGCAGGGTTACTACGAGAAGCTGTCCGAGGCTTTCACTCGCGCTCTTCGAGGCCGAAAGCCCCAGGGCCAGCTTATTGTCGATTGCGCCAACGGTGTCGGAGGTCCCAAGCTCTCTGAGCTGCTCAAGGTTATTCCCCAAGGCACCATCGACATCAAGGTCGTCAACGACGATGTCCTCCGCCCCGAGGTTCTCAACCTGGATGTAAGTGAACACCACGCTTGGTGACCCAATCGCAACCACTGACCTTCTTCTCAGTCCGGAGCCGACTTCGTCAAGACCAAGCAGCGAGCACCTCCCAGCCCCAAGCCTGTCCCCGGCGCCCGATGCTGCTCCCTCGATGGTGACGCCGACCGTCTGATTTACTACTGGGTCGACCCCGATACCGGTTTCTTCATGCTCGACGGCGACCGCATCTCCTCGCTCAATGCCTCCTTCATCGGCGACCTCGTTCGCTCTGCCGGTCTTGCCGATGACCTCCGTATCGGAGTCGTCCAGACCGCTTATGCCAACGGCGCCAGCACCAACTATATCGAGAAGCACCTTCAGCTTCCCGTCGTCTGCACTCCTACCGGTGTGAAGCACTTGCACCACGCCGCTTGCCAGTTCGACGTCGGCGTCTACTTTGAGGCCAACGGACACGGCACCGTTGTCTTCTCCCAGGACGCCATCCGTGCTTTCCACGAGACTGAGCCCCAGTCTCCCGCCCAGAAGGATGCCCTCGAGACCCTCGCCGCCGTCAGCGACCTCATCAACCAGACCGTTGGAGACGCCATCTCCGACATGCTCATGATTGAAGTCATCCTCGCCCACAAGGGATGGACCCTGAAGGACTGGGCCATGACCTACACTGATCTCCCCAACCGCCTCGTCCGTGTCGAGGTTGGCAACAAGGACCTTTTCCAGACCACCGACGCCGAGCGCCGTCTCAGCCAACCTGCCGGTGCTCAGGATGAGATTGATCAGTGCGTTAGAAAGTACACCAACGCTCGCTCCTTTGCCCGCGCCAGTGGCACTGAGAATGCTTGCCGTGTCTATGCCGAGGCTGCCACCCGCTCCGAGGCCGATGAGCTCGCCAACAAGGTTGCTCAGATCGTGAAGCAGTTTGGCTCCTAGAAATTTGGCTTTACTTCCGCGTCACGGACGAGTCGTAACGCACTGCTTTGGTGAACAGACAAAGAGATGAAAAGAAGGAACATACTCAGCACAGGACTTTTGGGGGTGCGAGTAGCTGAAAAGAGGGGTAAAAGAGAATGAGAAGAATTTACAAAAAATAGGTTATCAAGCCCAGCTCAGACAGAGCTTCGGGACAAAGAGCGAAATGCTTCTTCCGACTTAACGATGAATGAAAATACATTTGCTTTGATCGATCAAAAATAGTTCATACCAAGCTGTTAGTATAATTCGTCAATAATCATCAAATCCAGAATAAACGAATTAAACGTCGTAGTCTATCTTATTAGATGTACCCTGTTAAAGCAAAAGATCTATTGACTAGGTAACTCCGGAGTGCTGTTCTTTGTGGTATCACTCATAACGGGTCGTCAATTACACGTCCACCGTCCCTCGCTGACATTTTGTTTTTGCTTTTGGTGTTATCTAGCATGAAAAAGTTTTTAACCCCCTGTAAGATGCAAGAAGACGCCGTCCGCCTTGTACATAGTTCCCAAGATCACATGTATCTACTACCCTTTTTACCCTCGATGTTTCTCGTGTCATCATTAGCAACAAGTAGGCATGAGCTTGAGAAGCCCCTTAGCACATGCGGTATTCAAGGTCACCCTTGGAAGCACGGTTGGGATCTTGTGTCTCCAGCTCGTAGGAAATCTTGATGTCAAGATCACGCCTGTTCTTCTGGTTGGGTCGAACATCAAGGTTGAGGGACACCTCCTCGCCTTGCTGGACAGTGAGGACGTCCTCGAAGTAAAAGACAGTCTGCTTCCAGTGGGTGTACTTGGTGTGAGGGCCAGTCGAGAAGCGGATAGGCTTGTGGCAGGCGGTAAAGTCGATATCGAACCAAGAAACAAGAGCATGGATGAAGTCGTCGCGCTTAACGGAGAGCTTGAAAGGAGTCTGGAAGGCCAGGTCGGCTGTAGTGCAGGTGTAAAGGTCAAGTGTAAGAACGGGGGTAGGGTCGGTAACAGCAGCCTTGAGCTCGACGGTATCGACAAGAGGCTCAGAGAGAGCGGTGGCCTTCAAGGGAGTGTAGTCGAAGCCATAGACATCGTTCCAGACTGTGGAAGACGTTAGCAAGCGGATCTTTGGCCAAGGCCATATCACAGGAATTACTTACACTCAATCTTGTCTTCCTTGTAATCGCCATCCTCGATACCGGCAAAGAAGATGGTGGCCTTGTCGGGGAAGATGAGACCGTCCTTCTGGAGGTATGTGTCTCGAGCGTAGAGAACAGTATCAAGCATGGACTCGTAGAGGAGGAAGTAGCCCATCCATTCGGAGATGATGATGTCGACCTTAGGGAAAGGAAGCTCAACTTCCTCCATCTTGCCCTGGAGAAGGGTGATCTTGTCGGATAGGCCGTTGATCTTGACGATCTCGCGGGCCTTGAAGATGATGGTGGACATGTCGACACCAATGACATGCTTGGCGCCGGCCTTAGCGGCGAACCTGCAATAACTCGAGTTAATTCGGGCTCAATTGTTCTTTCTGGGCTTCTGCAGAGTCAAAAAAGAGGATGTCGCGCAGCAATGGTGGATGCTGTTCCGCAAGCGCGGGGCACGGCGAGGGGCAGTTTTTGGGTGGTTTCGTTTCGCACGTACATGGAGAGAATGGCGGTACCGCAGCCAACATCGAGAACGACCTTGTCCTTGAAAATGTGCTTGTTTTGCATGATAGCGTTCATGTACGATCGTGTGCGAACCTCGTCTTTCTGCAGTCATGGCGATAACTCGGTCAACAGATGCGCAAGGGCAGTGGGGGAGGGGAGGACATACCAACATCTCCTCGTGGATGCCTTTACAGCGCAATGAAGTATTAGTATCAAGTGCTTTCTGTAGCTTCATAATGAAGAAAAGGGAGTTTTCTGTTCGTACCATGGTGATCGTAGCTGTAATCCAAAGCGCTGTTAGCATACAACAATCTTCTGTTGCCAAACGCCTTGTGCAAACTGACCTCTTAAAGTAGTGCTGCTCGCTATGTTCCATCGACTTCATCTTCTGCTCCGCGATCTCAACGTCCATCTTGTCACCGCTCATTTTGGAAATTCAAAGGGGACTGGCGATTCAAACAGGAGAAAATCGTTGTGTTTGGTTGGTGATGTAGGTGGAAAAGAAGAAAAAAAAAGAATGAGTCGCGAAACAGAGGATACAGATTTGGCGGGCGAAATGGAAGGGACCACTGGCAGATGCGATTTTGCTAGCTCGGGCAGAAAATAATTTATCGCCGTCACCGCCCAATTTTGAAGAAGGCGGCCAAGGACCCTTTTTAAACACCAAGCTCTTTTTTGGTTAGCTTGATTTGAACATCTGTACTGTACGTACTGAGAATGGTTGTGAGAAGGCTGCACTACGTGGAGGAAGCTTTTGTTCAACAGACCATCCCCATACAGACTGGCTATTGAAATAGCATTTTAGTGGCTGGCAGACTGTTTAATAAACCAAAGTATTATGCCGATAGAGTGTTATTATTAAAGTCAGGTTAAAAACCGGGATCCCTACTCCTAAGTTGTATAGAAATATCAATCTCTATGGCTAAGCTTGAAACAACCTGATATTATAAGCTATAGGTGCCTAGATATCAACTTACCTGCCTTGCATGAAATTATAGGTCGAACGGGTTTGAGATGCCAAAAAGTGGCTCGGTACGATGTAGAGGCTGATTCTTCAATTCCGAAAGTGATCGGGATATCTAGGTGCAACTTTCTAACCCCTGTGACTGGATTACAATACTACCTACCTAACCAGTACCTTCTTAGAGCGTGACAGCACAAACATTCCTATCACACCTTGTTAAACAGCTTGTGGTTGGATCTTGAAAAAGACATGGTTGAGTCAGAGGAGAGTTTTTTTTTTTCAGAGGGTTATCGTAGGTGCAAAGGGTTTCTGGCGCGATAAGCTAGAGGATGTTCTTGTTTACCATAAGAATATCATTTACATGTCTAAAATTTGATATTAGTATCCAAGCTAACTTGGCCGAGTGGTTATGGCGGTGGTTTTAAGTTCCAGACTACTACACCATTGGCGAAAGCCTCACAAGTTCGAACCTTGTAGTTAGCATTTCTTTTTGCTTTTTACTCTATCGAAGTCAGATGCATTCAATTGCGCGTTTTTGTCTGCTTTTTTTTAATGTATAGATGCTGTTGTGTCGTCTATGTAAGTGAGCCATGGGGTATCGCTAGAGTGGGGCTAGTGTTTGGCGGCTCGCGGATGACGAATTGTCCGGCAGAACCTCGGCTCATGGTAGTGGGCCCAGATACGCCCAGCCAGCCAGCCAGCCAAGCCCATGGATGTTTAGGTCTCCTATAAGTGATCAGCTAAGAACAGGCCGTGGATTGATGAAAGGGTGCCTCTAAAGAATTCTCGGGATAGACAAACATTTTCAAATAGGCCTATATTCAAGTGAATGGGACTATTAAACAGGTTTCGTTAACTTGCATTATCTAATCGGGGGCAATCTACGGGCCTAGGTAGTGCAATATAAAGAGAGGAATACAGTTCATGGGCTTAATTAAATCATACTTGTTAATTATGTAACTATCTATAGAGAGCGGTGTATCTTGATATGAGCGACATTGTTTCATTGTAAGCTATATTATCCCAGCTCAAAGCTTGAGTCTCTGACTACCAGCCATGTCATCTCGAGCATCTTTTACTAGAAAGCTGCACATTGTTAGCTGTGTCGCAAGAGACACCGAACCTGTAGAACTTACTTATACCATAGAACTGTCGGTCCAATAGTCATGAGATGCCATAAACTGTGCGCGTCAATACAACCCAGCCAAGGTGGGAAATCGAAGAGTTCCATGCCCATGGCAAAGATTATCCATGCCACCACAAAACCAGGCCAAGCCGCCCACATGCGCCTTGACTCCCTGTATCTGTTGAAACTGAACCAGGTCCAGAGGACATTCTGTACGATTCCTGCCGCTACGTTTGCGGCCATGTTGTATGTATAATCCCAACGGACGAATTTAAGGTATGAGACATGGCCTAAGAAGAGGGCGGCGCAAAGAAGGGACCAGACTCGGAGTGCTGTCCGCCTGCGGGGAGTACGCTTGTCCAACCTGAAAACCCTGACCACTGTATAATACAAGCCGTATAGCACACTGGCGCCAGCGGCAAAGTAGTCAAGCTCCTCGGTCACCCGGAAATCGCGGGTATGAAAGATGGAACTAAAAACCCAAGAGCATATGCCTATGTAGGCCAGCCAATCATAGAATATCCGTAGAGAATATGACTTGGGGATTCTTGCTTGAACCTTTTTCAAGCCGTCCCAATGCGCCCATAAATTACCCAAGGAGAAGAGGACACTGAAGGGTTCTTGCATGCCGAGAAAGCGATAAAATGGCCATTTCCCGTAGAATTGCTCGACCGAACGGCCCACAGCTATGCGCTGACCCGTTATTATATGCTGGCAGGCATAGTCGCATTCGCTGGCACAAGTCCAGAAGAGAAGACGGTGTAGAACAGCTGTTGGTCCCGGAGGCATACATCAGCCGGGGATGCTTCAATGGCGGGATCGCGAATACATACGGATTGGAGTCTGGGGCTTATCAGGGGCGCAATTTTCGGTTTTGCAGACCTATCATGGCATTGTTAATCCTTGCGATAGTTTTGCGCGGTGATGTCGGTAGGCGCTTACCTTGAGACAGTCTTTAAACTCCGGTAGCTTATCGCCAGCAGAGGCGTCGACAATGGCCGCGAAAGTGACGACGAGGACGGTCAAGGAGAGAACTCGCGCCCATGGCCGCCCCCTGTGAGTTGACATTTCCAGCGCATCGACCTATTTCCAAGGCGGGAGGGCGAATATGAAAGTATTGCCAAGTTGTATAGAGGAGAGAGTAAGTAGCCAAGCTTGCGCTTGTTGAAGATGTGGCTTAACGTAACCTCAGCCATGATTGGTCAAAGCCGACACGGCAGTCTTGGCCACGGCTTGGTGGAGAGGAATCCAATTCTTGTTGCTCCAGTGTTTGCGTATGAATGTTAAAGCAATACATTGGATATTTATCTAGGGCATTGGTATAATTATATATTTAATGCCTAGAATTGAGCAGTAGTCACTTTAACCGGCAAGTTGTCTGGGCATGCCACGACATCACTAGTGTTTTTCATTCAACCTATTACTGTCCTTAACCAGCACGTTGTGGATGCGTTGAGTTGTCCTGCATTACCAACCTCTCATGTTTGTCAAAGCTACCAACTTCATATCATATAACAAGGAGCATCAATCGTCTTGTGAAAAAATTCAATAAATTACGAGATGACTCTGTTTGTACCTGCATATTGCCTTGATTGCAACCCTAGACCCCGGCCGCTAATTCGAGACTAGACATCGTTGCTAGGCAACCGGCAACTCCCTGATTGGGCCGCACTTTTCTCGTGGGACAACACGCCTTGCTCTTCCATATCTCTCTTCCCTGCCCCAAAGACGCGATAGCCTCGAATTTTGGAAATCGTCTTGCAACCCAAGCAATGGCAATAATAATCCACTTGTAGCAAATATTTTAATCGTCGCCAGCCATCACCAATTCCTCACTATTTCGATCATTACACGTCCGAACGCGCTTTACTTCGTCAGAACAACATCAACATGGCGACTGCTTCGCCCACACCAATAGGCAACGGCCTCGTTCGGAGGACGTCGCAACGACAAGCTCTTAGGAAACTTCCCTCGAGACCGACAGTGAACCATAGCGGGAGCTTCTCTGCTCAGACCAACCCGCATTTGCCCAATGGCTACCACCAAAAACCACAACAATTCCACGATGACAGCTCCGAGGACGAGATCCCGGTACCTATGAAGCTCAGTGCTCTCACAAAGGCGCTCTTGAATGATGGTGCCCCTGCGGCTGCTGAGCGGCCTCCCTCCCCTCCCCGAACGCGCCGACGCACCAGTGCTTTGAACGCGTCAACATCTTCATCCAGCGAATCCCGTCGACATTTGAGGTCTGGGAGCGTCCAGGCCCACGAGTCAAGGTCCTCGAGACCGACCAGCCCCGCCCATGCAGCGAGTCGAGAGATTAGCCCTGTGAGGAAGAGGGTTGTGCGGTTAAGCAACACACCTCAGAGCCTGAGCCAGATGAAGCCCACCAAGCGACGATCCACCTCTGCGTCGCGCTCGAACCAACCATCCCGACCTCAAAGCCGGCCTAGCAGCCGTGATATGTCCACTGATGAAAGACATGATTCTAAACATGATTCCAAAGATTCCAAGCATGATTCCCAACTAGACGTCAACACCCCTGCACAGGGAGGACGCGTCGTGCGGATCAATGCTGGATCTCCCAGCAATAGAAGTCGTGTTGGTTCCACTGGCCCTTCATCAGGGAGATCTATGGAGCGATCTTTACTAGACAGGTCTGGCATTGAAGATAACGACCAGCCAGAGGAGCCCGCCACAGTTGCGCGAAATCCTCCACCGTTTCATCATGGTAGTGTTTCGCGATACCCGTCGACAAGCACAAGGACCCGACCTGATGATAACCCCAATCTGCAGAGTTCAATGCGCGTCAAGCGCGTTGGAAAGGTCGCGGGCAGTTTTTTGAGCGGGCCAGCGAGACGTGGTCGCAGGAGGCAGAGCGAGGAGGAGGGAGAAGGCAATGGAGATGGAGACATGATGTCCAGTCAAGAGGCCGAGAGCCAACCTGCTGAAGATCAACATGTCGCCTCGTACTATGGAGACAGCATTCGCGACTTTAATTCTGGAAGCCCTGTCAGTGGGAATGCTGCTGCTCGGGCAATCCATCGGCGGAATGCTTCAAATATGGACCTACGATTAGGTTCTGCAAGGCCATCTCCCAGGGAAACTTCCCCTCAAGAACCCACACCCGAACCAGCACAAGCTCCTGAGCCAGAGAAGAAACCAGAACCGAAGGCAGAGCAGAATGATGAGGAGATTCACTACAAGCTTCCTGCTTCCCGTCCAGCGCTTCCCTCTGGCCGTGACCAAGAGAACGATATCCTGGCAAGCTACAAGAGGACGAAACCCCCTGTCGATGTGCTTGTAGACAAGATGCCCAAACGGCCAATGAGTGCCGACCCTGCCCCTCTCAGGACAGTTTCGCCCGAAAGGAAGCCACTTGCGTCCATGGCACGAAACACTCCTCTTCGCCAAGCTCCTCCTCCACCTCCCAAGATGTCTGTTCTGGAGGCTGCCACCGCTACTGCAGGCGCTGCTACCACCACACAAGCAAAACAACGGAGAAACATTCTACGAGTGAACGGCGTGGCCTATACTCGACTGGACTGTCTTGGTCGAGGTGGCAGCGGAAAGGTTTACCGCGTGGCTGCTGAGAACGGCAAAATGTTTGCCCTCAAGCGTGTTTCTTTGGAGAATGCTGATGAGTCGACCATTAAGGGTTATCTTGGCGAGATCGACTTGTTGAAGAAGCTTGGTGAGGTGGAGCGGGTTATCAAGCTTTTTGACTGCGAAATGAACAGGGAGAAGCAGATTCTCACTTTGGTAGGTTCTACACCAGAATTATGACTGTATTATTCACTGACTTTCAACAGCTTATGGAGATTGGTGAGCTGGACTTCAATACCTTTTTGCGGAAGCGATACAACCCCGAAGCCGCCAAATTTGACCCAGTATTTGTACGATTCTACTGGAAGGAAATGCTCGAATGTCTGCAGGCGGTTCATCAGTGTGATATTGTCCACTCTGACCTCAAGCCAGCCAACTTTGTGCTAGTCAAGGGCCAACTGAAGCTCATCGACTTTGGCATTGCCAACGCTATTCAAACCGATGAGACTGTCAACGTTCATCGCGAGACTCAGGTCGGAACGCCCAACTACATGTCGCCTGAATCACTCATGGACTCCAACAGCCCTCGGGGAGGGCGTGTTCCCGGCAGACCTAAGCTTATGAAGTTGGGCAAGCCCAGCGATATCTGGTCCCTGGGCTGCATTCTGTATCAAATGGTGTACGGTCTCCCCCCTTTTGGCCATATCGCCAACCCAATGTCAAGGTGCCAGGCCATCATCAACTGGGATCACGAGATCGAGTTTCCCTCGCGCGGCATGGGAGGCATGTCTGTCCCTCCCTCGCTCATCCGCACCATGAGACGTTGTCTCAACCGTGAGCACCACATGCGCCCAACCTGCGAGGAGCTCCTGCATGAGTCCGACCCCTTCCTATACCCAGCTGAGCTTACCGACAAGGCTCTTCCCATCGACGAGGAGCTGCTTGGTAGAATCATTCAGAGCGTGGTGACGAGATGCCGTGAGCGGATGCCAACGGAGGCTGAGAGCTTGAGTGTCTGGCCGCAGGCTTACTGGGCCAGCGTTAAGAAAGCAATGGCCAGCAGAATGTAATAAGAGGGGGACAGTGTTTGAGTTGCAAAGGGCCAGTTGTTCTCTGGATGAATGAGTTTTATGACCAATTTGAACGGATTAGAAAGAAAGCATTTTTATAGCTGGGTGTTGGGGAGTATCATTCTTGTCTTTCGCTGCATAGCTACACGCCTGCTTTCTTTTGTACTTCACACATGGGGGATTTTTTATCGTAATATGGATGGATGGCATGCTGATAGTTGATGGCGTCTATGATTTCAGCCACGCTCTCAAGCGGGTTACCCAATGCAAGCATTTTCAGCGACGTTGTTCACAGTTATTATCTTACCCAACCATAGAGGATCATGATATTTCCAACTGACTCAGTAGTCTCAACCGTCAAGGCTATGAAGAATCATACCCCGGGCCTATGTCATCATTATATCAGTCCATGTGAATTTGAGTTTCAACTTGCAAAAAAATATGCTTTATTATTTTACAACCAGCTGTGTGCTGGTAATGGTACATACAGCGTTTCAAGGCATTTCCTATTTTGTACATGTCTTCCTCATCCTCTAAGCTTGATCACGCCTCATTCGATGTCCTCCACGTTGTTGATATTCAGCTCCGAGATCCGTAGAATTGTGTATCGGTGCTTGCTCTTGGCCTGCTTCTTTCTTCGCTGCCTCCGCTTCTTCTTGATCTTGATCCGTAGGGGCTCAGATTCTGTTCCGATAACAGTGGCCCGGCACTCAAACACACGCTCGTCGATATGAGGGGCGCCCTTCATTGTGTAGTCCCTGCTACCGAGGACACTCGCACGGTTGAGTCGCAGCACATCACCGGGTAGAACTCCAGGCATGCGGAAAGGCAGGCGGATCTGATCTCCTTCGCGGACGAGGTAGGGGAAACCGTGGACATGAACCGTTATGTAGTGATCCGGTTGCGCAGCAAGGAAGGGTAAAAGGGTCTTGACGGAGTCTTCCATAGGCTTCGGAGGCGGCATAGGGTGGCTGACTTTGAAAGCGAGAGGGCGAGGCTCCTTGGCCGTAGGATTTGTGGCATTTTTAGGGTGACGCTCAGGAAAGGGCTCGATAATGGGTGCTGTGCTGTTGAAGGCGCGGGCGTGGATTGGCAATAGAGAAGATGAGGCTGAGAGTCGCGCGCTAGGAGCTCGAAGCTCCAGTAGGGAGCGGAAAAGTGCCCTGCTCATTATGGACCGCAGTGCCGTTCGGGCGTGGGCACTATCGCTGGTCAATTGACGGGAATGGGCTTTCGGCCTTGAGTTCGTTGAATAGTATCTCAAAAAAGTTCATGGTGTTGCCGCATGGGTCGGGCCGGATAAGCGTAAGGCCGAGCGCCGACCACTTTCTTAGAGGCTCCCAGATAACCGCCACTTTTTTTTATCGCCAGGCAAATTTCAGCATCACATCCCAACTAGAAACGACCAAGTCCCTGCCTGGGCAATACCGACACTATGGTATGCATCGGATTTATTTCTCTTCCAGAATGAATTGTTAACCCCTTGCAGCCTCAGAACGAGTATATGGAGAGATGGCGTAAGCTACACGGCCGCCGTCTTGATCATGAGGAACGAGTCCGCAAGCGCACTGCCCGTGAGGGCCACAAGGCCTCTCAGGATGCTCAGAACCTGCGCGGTCTACGAGCCAAGCTGTACCAACAGAAGCGACACAAGGAGAAGATCCAGATGAAGAAGGCCATCAAGGCGCACGAAGAGCGCAACGTCAAGACGGCCGACGAGAAGGAGCCTACGACACCTATGCCCTCTTACCTGCTGGACCGTACAAACCCTTCAACCGCCAAGGCGCTCAGCAGCGCCATCAAGAACAAGCGAGCCGAGAAGGCGGCCAAGTTTGCTGTCCCCCTGCCCAAGGTTCGAGGTATCAGCGAGGAGGAGATGTTCAAGGTTGTCAAGACCGGCAAGAAGATCCAGAAGAAGGCGTGGAAGCGCATGGTCACCAAGCCTACCTTTGTCGGACCCGACTTTACTCGACGCAACCCCAAGCACGAGCGATTCATCCGACCCATGGGTCTCCGATACAAGAAGGCCAATGTCACACACCCCGAGCTTGGCGTCACCGTTCAACTGCCCATCATCAGCGTCAAGAAGAACCCTCAGAACCCTCTGTACACTCAGCTTGGCGTCCTGACCAAGGGTACCGTTATCGAGGTCAACGTCAGCGAACTTGGTCTGGTTACTGCTGGTGGAAAGGTTGTCTGGGGTCGATACGCCCAGGTCACCAACAACCCGGAGAACGAGGGCTGCATCAACAGTGTTCTGCTGGTTTAATGTGCTTAACGGCTGCCGTTGAGAGGGTCGTTTGCTGAAGTTGGGATGCATGTATTGGCGCCAGGGCGTTTTGGATTACCATGCAAAAACAAAAAGAAAGGTCATGATGGTAGATGGTTGGTAAACGGGTTGATTGTCGACTGAAGATTCCCAGTTGCGATGAAGAAGACTCACTCGAGTTATGGGCTACATTCTGTTATAGACAGAAACTTGACACAGGACTATAGATAGGTATGGAAATAAGACATAGCTTGTGCTTCAAGTATTGCTCTGGTTCCCTCTACACAGAAACCAAACGCCCTTTTTCCTAATCCACCGTCCGAGTTGAAAGAGATATATCATGAGGGAAAACATAACATAACAAGACAACGCCTTGCTCGACTAGCCCTCGACCTCCTTGGCTCTGTGTTACTTCTTGCCTCTACTCAAATCCCTCTTGCTAGCAGGTTCTTGGGACATGAGAATTCTGAACTGCTCCAGGCTCGAATTCTTTTCCTAGGTGCGGTGGTGTTGCAGTAGGCTATTCACGGCAATAGAGGTGATGATTTGGATCGGGGCGTGTCCTATGACTCTTTTCCTGCAGCCACACTTCCTTTTCCTTTCGATGTAGAAAGCAGAACCCGTGACATGCCTCAGTGGCACAAGCATTGTATTTAATCTAGGTACTGGGAACAATAGATAGATTAGGTAGAAATGCAAGGACCGGTCTATAATTATGTACTAAGTAGCTCACGAACTGACAGACCTCGACCTTTAGAATCTCGACGATCATTATTCAACATCAACAACGCAGCCATAGCCTCTTGATCCAGCTCACTTTGGGGATTGAGCGCCGGACTCGTCAAAGCCGACCCTGGCGCAGAAGCATCACTTCGAGCGTAATGCGGCGCTCCATAGATCTGCGGACCAAAAGCCGGAGATGTGCCAGCGGAAACGCTGTAGCTATACCGACGATGGTCTGCAGATGCGGATGAATATGACTGCGCTCTATGGCGAGCATCTTGGGGTGGTAGGGCGGGAGATACAGATGGGGGGCGAGCGGTTTGATCTGACATGGCAGTTATGGCGGGAGACGTAACGTCAGAATCCTCCATGTCGACATCATCATCCTCAATAGCTGGATCTTCTTGGAAGGTTGGATGAAACTCCCGAATGGACGGTAACCGGTCACGAGCCGTTGGTGTTTGACGGCCAGACTCGGTTTGACCACTGTCTTCCTCCTGTTGTGCTTTCAACTTGGACACGCAGTCTTCTAGATATCTGATATATTCGATCGAGGCCTGGGGTGCGATCATTGGTCAGGTGTCTTGTCTCTTCAACACCAAGGATATGGGACATACCTGCAAGATAGACAGCTTGTGCATATCTCCTGTACACGCTGGGATCATGCCCTTGAGCACAGCAAACTCCTCGTTCATTTTACTTCGTCTCCTCCGTTCGATCAGGCTGTGCGCTGTCTTCCTCGCAATCTTTCGTCCGGCTGCGCTCGTGGCACTGGGCTGCTTCTTCTTGGTCTTGTCGTCTGCCGCCGCATCTCCTGTTGCCGCCGCAGCGGTTTTGGAGCTGGTGGCTGTGGCTGAGGCTGAAGCTGTTGTCTTTGCTGCTATAGACCCCTTGCCACTTGTCTTTGCTTTGTCTTTGCTGGGGCTGTTGTTATCGTTGCCTTCTTGCCGGGGCTTCATCTGAATGATCTTGCGGGACCGGGTCGGCGGAGGCGGCAGGGCAAATGAGTTATCCTTTGTCTCTTTTGCCACAGAAGAACGGCGACGGGCCTTTACAGTCTCGGCTGGCTGCATGGGATAAGTTGTTCCTGGTGACCTGGTATCTGTGGGTGAAACCTGAGATGACATTGTGGGAGAGATGCGAGGCGACGACGCATCATGGATTGCTGGAGGAGGAAGCTCGAAGGAGAGCTGGAAAGAGGAGAGCTGTTGGATTCCGTCTCTGCCTTTGATGTCTGATGAAGAGCCTGGTGTGGGTGGGAGGCCTGGTCGAGGCATGTCGGATTACGGGCGTATCAGTTGAGGTGTTGCAAAGTGTGTTGGCCTGCGATATGAGAGGGCGATTGGGAGGAGTATCTTGTTGTTGATAGGGACGAAGTAGGGGGGGAATTGCCCGAGAACAAGATATATCGAGGTCGATGATAGGCAGATACAAGTCTCACTCGAGGGAAAGGAGTATACTGATACGGGGGAGAGATATCAGATTGGACATGAAGAACAGAAGAAAGAGAGACTGGCTCTGGCAAGTAGTCTAACAAACTATCCGTACCTACTGTACAGATACGGAGACGGGCACATGCGTACTATGTACGCGCAAGTTCCGCCTTGAACGGCGAGAGGTCTCAGTATGAACCGGCCTTCTTTTCCCTCCAATCCAGGGACAGTGATAGCCCAGGCTATTCCTTCTAGACGCCTCAACTGCGTGCAACTTTGACCCAGAAGGGCCGGGTTTTCTCGATCAGACAAGGGAATGCAATGCGACTTTGATGGACCAAGCATCATCGAGGAAATGGTCGCGTGCTCTCTTTGGTGTTGAGCGAATCAGCGTGGGCCATCCGCCAACGTGGTCGTCGCGGCCGGGGCATTTAGGTGGGCAGGGGTCCCGAGTCTCAGAAGGCACATGAAAAAGAGGCTCAAGGTAGAAAATAACAAAGTACCTGGGGACGCGAGTGCTGATGGCGCACGACATTTGGAAGTACGTAGTCTAGGTGTATGTAGGTAGCATGTACTTTGAAGTGTGGCTGTACCTTGTCATGATGCATCATGATAAGTAGCACCAGACAAATTGCCCTCAAATAAATACTACAAAATGGCAATTTAAGAAATAAGACAGCAATTGACAATCAGGACAAGCACTCACAAAACCAATTGTTCTTCAACTTCAGTCTACCTAGACAATCAATCTCCACCTCCGCCATTCAACACAACAACTACCTCCACAATCCCGCAATCCCGCAACCCACCTCCAACAAGCCAAGCCTCAGCCATTGGCAAAGGCAAACAACCAGTGCAGAGGGGCACGTGTCCCATCTGGACCCTGCAAGCTCACAAACAAGCACCCGCTTCTCACCGAGACCGGGCATCCGGGGTTCTTCACAACCTCCAATCGATCGTCGTTCGAACAAGGGTGGGCTTGAAGCTAAAAAAGTATATCTTTATTATTCGTCCGTGGACCGAAGTGAGCACGTGCGCGCCCGTCAAGACGTCGACGATTTTCGCTGACATACGCTATGCTATTCCCCAAATCCTGCTCTAGGCGAATCCCACCCATCATCGTCTCGCGTGAGCCAACGTGGGGGAGAGACCCTGAGGCGGCTCTTGATAGAAGTCTACCCCTGGTGTTCGTCAAGGCTTGACTCAACAACAGTAACGATTCAAGACCCCTGTAACAACCTCGATATGAGCTGCAACAAAGCGTGCTTGATCGACTGCCGGCTTCCCACAACCTGGGACAGCTAGTCATGCTAATACCAGGTAGTGAGTATGTATCCTTCCTTTCCGTCTCGTGGGCGTCTGCCCTATATGGAATCTATCCAGTCAAGTCATTCATATCATACCATGACGCCCAAATTTTCATGCATTCTCAAATTTCAGTCATACCCGGCACTTAGACCTCGTTGCTGGGGTAGGTGACCTTGGTGGTGGGAGTGAACTCCTCCTTGATAGCCCGGACGTTGACGAAACGGGTCAGGAGGTTCTGGCTACCGGCCTTGTCGTTGGTACCGGAGGCACGAGAGCCACCGAAGGGCTGCTGGCCAACAACGGCACCGGTGCTCTTGCAGTTGACGTAGAAGTTACCAGCAGCGTTGCGGAGGTGCTCCTCAGCGAAGCGGGAAGCCTCACGGTCGGCGGCAAAGACAGCACCAGTCAGGCCGTAATCAGAAGTGTCCTCGATGAGCTTGCAGACATCGCGGACGGCGTTGGGGGCAGCATCGTCGTAGATGTAGGTGGTCAGGATGGGACCAAAGAACTCGGTCGAGAGGAACTTGTGGTTGGGGTTGGTGGTGGCATAGATGGTAGGGTGGACGTAGTAGCCCTTGGAAGAGTCATACTTGCCGCCGACAACGAGCTCGAGGTCCTTGTCCTTCTTGGCTTCATCGATGGCGCCCGAGAGCTTCTTGAAGGAAGCCTCGTGGATGACGGGACCCATGAAGTTGAAGTGCTCAGTGGGGTTGCCAATCTTGATGGCCTCAACCTCGGCAACAAGCTTCTCCTTGAACTCGGGCCACTTGGACTTGGGGACGTAGAGTCGCGAGGTGGCACTGCACTTCTGGCCCTGGAACTCAAAGGCACCACGGACAGTCTGCTTGACGGCGTTGTCGATATCGGCCGTGGGGTCAACCAGGTGGAAGTTCTTGCCGCCGGTCTCACCAACGACACGGGGGTAGCCTCGGTATCGGCCCTCGGCAATACCCTGACCAATGGTGCCGTACAACTGACGGAAGACGGCGGTGCTGCCGGTGTAGTGGAGGGCAGCAAACTCGCGGTGCTCGAGAACAACCTTTGTGATGTCGACGGGGTTACCAGGGACGAACTGAATGACATCCTTGGGGAGACCAGCCTCAAGCAAGATCTGGTAGACGAGCCAGTTGGAGGCAATGGCAAAGTCACTGGGCTTCCAGACAACAACGTTACCGAGAAGAGCGGGAGCACCAGGCAGGTTACCGGCAATGGCGGTGAAGTTGAAGGGGCTCACAGCGTAGACGAAACCCTCGAGGGCACGGTACTCAAGACGGTTCCAGACGCCGGGAGAGTTGTGCTCGGGCTGGATGCTGTAGAGCTGCTCAGCGTAGTGGACGTTGAAGCGGAGGAAGTCAGCCAGCTCGGCGGCCGCGTCGATCTCGGCCTGCCAGGCGTTCTTGCCCTGGCCGAGCATGGTAGCAGCCATAATATCATAACGGTACTTGGTGGAGATGAGGTCGGCGGCCTTGAGGAAGACGGCAGCTCGGTCGGCGAAGGGGAGGGCCTCCCAGGCGGGCTTGGCAGCCAGAGCAGCGTCAATGGCGGCCGTGACATCGGCGGGAGTGGCCGTGTGGTAAGAGGCAACGGTGGTGGCATGGTCGGCAGGGTTCTGCTGCTTGGAGAGGGCAGAGGTCTTGATCTGTAGGTGATGTGTTAGATGCGGTTCTGGTGTCTGATATAGATGATGGGTTTTGAGTGCAATCAAGGATACAGCAATAATAGTATCATGAGCACCCAGATCACCCAGCTATTGCAAAACTTACATCCTTGCCGCCAACGACAACGGGAACCTCAATGGGCAGCTTCTTCTGGAGCTGCTCAATGGCAGCAGTCAGACCCTCACGCTGCTGGCTGCCCTTGACGTAGTGGTGGTTAGGCTCGTTAAAGACCTTGGGGGTCTTGAAAGCAGCCAGAGTAGCAGCTGTTCGCTTCTGCTGGAAGCGCGCAGCGGTGCGGAGACCGCTGACACCAGCTCGGTTGAGGAACATGGAAGACATCGTGAAGGAGGGGTTGTTCTTCGTTATCGGGGAGTCGTCGAAGGGATGAGAGGGGGGTATCACAAGAGAGAAAACACAAAAGTACAAAGGCTCACTATTCGACGACGATCGAAGATGGAAGATGGAGAGAAGAGAAAGGGAAGAGGAGAGGGAAGAAAAGGAAGGATTAAGAAGGATGTGGCTACCTAGGCAATCAAACGGCCCTGACTAACAGAAATTCCCAATCTATCACGACTCAAGCCTCGCGTAACAAAACCTCCTCCTCCTCAAGCTGAACTGCAGGAAAAAAAAAACTGCCGTTGCCACGCGAGCTCAGCTATTCTCCTCACTAACAAAACAGAAGCTAATCGTGCTGTCTCGCGGCTTATCACGGCCTAAACAGTCCACAGCGTGGGGTCATGCCACATGACGTCGCCCCAGCTTCCCCAGCTACGGCCAGCCCGGCACCGGCTTGTGATTGGCCAATGGCCGCGTAGGGATCTCGGTAGATGGGGCCTGTTATCTTTTTTCTTAACCGTGAAGAGCCGCACCGCCAAGTGCACGGACCCTCTCATTCCTTCTGGAATCCGATATCGTAGTCTTTTATCGGAGGATAACGACTTGAATGGCATTCGTTTTCACTACTCGGCTATATCAGGCTTGCAATTCGACGGCTTCGTTACAAAAATACTGCCAATATGCTCACTAGAGGGTCAATAACCATTCTCTCCTCCACTATATGTAAAGAATGGCTGAATGCCGAGTGTCCACAGGTTGGCTGGCGTGCTTGATAACCCATCGCCGCACTTTGCCGAATGTGGGGGACGTTGGTGATCACGCGTTATCTCAAGCATGTGTGTAGTGATCGTGTTGAACCATTCTGGCATCGGCCAGCCTGAAAGAGAAATTGTCTCTAGATTACTACGAGACTTCACATCACCGCTCCATGCCGTTTCGAAAGATGTCCTCGTACAACCCGAAATCCATTAAATTATATGTATGTACAGAAGAATATTACAACGCTATCTCATCATCCCGCCAACGCTTTTAACTCACACTCTGGTGAGACATCTTTGCCTTCCCCAGATTGCTCATTCAGCTATTCCCCAGCTCTACTGCCACTAGCCTGATAAATTACCAAGCAAATCCTCCGACCGGCTAAAAACAATCCGACGCTACCCCATGGGAATAGCCCTCCTCTAACTGGTGGACAATCCGCCATGGGTTGGGTATCTTTCGCCCTCACCTACTCTCTCACTCCAGCTCCTCTCTTCATACGCCGTTGTCGTAGACCTCGAGTCCGCTCCATGATTATTCGGCAGCCAACGCTTTCACCAATTCAACCACTTCAACCCTCTAATGCTGGCTTGAGGCTACTGACTCCCTGGGTGTAGCAGGCTCGTCCCTTTGCTGGTAATTTAGCAATGGCACTGTCAACCCATACATTTCGGTCCGTCCTTCTTTGTCGTGTTGATTGATTTCCACGTTGATACACACATCAAGTGTTCCATCATTTGCCCTGCCGTGAGTCTCTCGCGACGCCGCTCTGTGGGTTGTTCCAGCCTTCACTTCGCCCTTGTGGAGAACCTTGTGCCCATCGTTGCCCAAGAAATTCTGCTCCGAGGCCTCAGTTCCAGTTTCGTCTACACTGCCATTGGGGACACCAGGGTTGTTGGGCGAGTTCTCAGTGATGGTAGCAAAGTTGCGGCTCGGCATCGTGCAATGGTTATGGCTGGCCGTCTTGTTCGACTCGCCCGGGTCCTTGTCGAACAGATCCAGCAGAGTTTCGTCGGTCTTAGCGTTCAGGTGATGGATCTTGTTCCTCCTAGCCAATAGGTTAGCCACGGCCGTTGGCGGTGGCTTGTTGACAATGGCTGATGAGATGACGTTGACCATGTAGCGATGGTCCTCCTCTACGGGAATGTTGAGGCTTGGGTTGGAGTAGAATCGTCCCAGCGCAGCCAAGTGCACATCACCTCCAAGAATTGTCACACGCGTGTTAAACTCAGAAGCGACCTTTTGGAGCTCCACGATGAGCTGGCGTCGCTCTTTCTTGTGAGTCCTTGCCGTGTAATGGTCATCCAGGTCATCCAACAGATCAATACTGCCGTCAAACTGGTTGAACAAACTTCCTCCTAGACCAAATCGTCGGTTCAACATCTTGATAGGACCCATGACTGGGCTGCGGAAGATGTTTTCAAGCCATGTCAAGCGCTATAATAGATTAGCTACTTTCTTGTAGTCCCATTGTTTCAATATAAATACCGGATATGCGATGGGAATACCCAAAAGCAGAATCAAGTGCTTGATTGGCTCTCCTGCTGCCGCTGCTGATTCGAGCTCCAAACGAAGTCGCTGGAAGATTTTTGTATATGTCTCGGGATAGTTGACTTGGTGGCGTGTACGCTGTACACATGATTAGCTTCATGCTGCCAGAGAAAAGCTTATTACTAACTTCTACTCGTGCGTCGATACCAATCAGAGCCATGCGAGCACCGAGGCGAGTGTAGATGTTGAAGGAGCGTTCGGCAACGTATGGGCCAGGATGGTCTCCGATGATGTACTCAGGTTGCTCGCTCATAGGTGCCACATATGTGTCGATGAGCTGATTGGGGTCAGGTCCTTGGCTAGCGCTCTCAAGGCTTGCATGATCTAACAAAGCTTAGTATGAATTATTATAGCATAGGCGAGTTAGACATACCGGTGGTATAAGTCGATGGAGGCGGTGGTAGATGATGCTGGAAAAGCATATAGTATTTGTGTGCGGTACCACCAATACCGCGAAAGACATCGCATTGCATGAAGTGGTCGACATACGAGCCGAAACCGTCGATAATCTAGAATTGGTTAGCGATGTACAATTGCAAGCACCTCTCAAACTCACGTCATGGTCATCCCAAATGTTGATCTGGGGAATCTGGCCATTGACCGAAGAGAATGGTTCCAGGTTATACCAGCGGATGTAGTTCTTGAGGTAGTAGTCGTCGCATTCAGCACGAAGTGTCTCCGGGAACGGAAAATCTCTCCGTTTCTTGGGGTTGCTGATGTCAGTCCATGGCCGCAAAGGGCCATCAACTCGAATGCCATCGTTATAAATCTGATCGCCACCACCAACCATGACGTGGTAAGGAATCTCGCGGTGCTTCCGTATCACGTCGTTCCAGAGCGCTGGGCCACTCCAAGCCTCCTCATCGGTTCCTACACTAAAGCCGTTGCACGAGTGAAACATCATACGCATGGACTCGGTCGCAGCAGCCACGAAAAACCTGTTGACACGGGGCTTATGTTCGGTCGAGAAGCGCAATTCTGGTAGTTCGTAGTCGTAGCTAGCTTCGGTAGCTTGGATGGGGACATTGATGTCGAAAGCCCAGAATGTATTGCGCGGGTCAGAGTAAAGGCATTTTCCCTCGACGCGCACCTCTTCGTCTGTTCCGTTGACCGAATGGCCACCCTCATGAGGATGAGCGGATTGCTTCAGCGTCAAGAAAGGCTGGTGCAGAGGAATCTTGCCGCCGCCTTCTACGACAATAAGAACGCTGCCGTACCAACGACCCTGGTCCATACGACGGTAGTTTAACAATGGACCGCAGACGATTGTCTTTCCGTCGGGAACGTTGTCCCCTTGGGCGCCTTGGCCCGCATGACTTTGACCTACAGCGCTGTCTCCATTGATATCACCAGCAGCGGCAGTGATAGGCTTATATTTTCCGGTTTCACGATCGCCATCTTGCGGTTCCGTGCGGGAAGCGTTGAGAAAGTCTGCAAGCTCGCCCGTGTTGCCTGACGTTTGATGAGGATCTCGCGGCGCACCATCACCAGTAAGCTGCGAGGCGTGTGCAGCATAAGCAGACGATTCCTGATGTCGCCAGCGACTGGCCGAGGCGTGAGGATTTCGTTGCGACTCGGTGGTCTTGGGTCTATCCCCTGTGTCCGACATGTTTTCGGTATGATCGCGTGAAACTAGACGCTGGCGTTGAGGTTCCTGAGGTCGGGAATGAACGTGGAGGCCTCCTGTTCTTGTAGTGGCACCAAAGTAGTCGCTATCCTTGATGCGATCAATATCGAGGCAGCGAGGATCGACGGCGACCGATTGAATGCGCAAGGCTTCTTTCAATGTCGAAAGCGCATATGTTGCAGAAAACCAACAATTTGACGATGAATGCTACCAAAAAGAATCTGACGATGTTTGGGATAAAAACTTCAGGGTCAGCCTGACGAGAGAAGTCCAATCTCAGGGTAAGACACAATACATAAAAAAGCGTGGACTAGCACAATTGGATGACGCAGGTGCAACCACTTGGCGCAGGGATCATGGACAGCTGCGACGGCACTATTGCGACAACTGTACCTTCCTCCAACCAAGGGGGGGGAGATACTGGCGGTTGATAAGGTGCTCAGCCGATCGCAACCATCAACAATCAAGTACCCAGCAACAAGAGCTCGAAGAAACTTCAAAAAGCAAGCTAAAGAACAGATTAAATTATACCGAAACTGAGATCAGGCGCCAAGGAAGATAATCGAGCCTCTCATTGGCCTATCGGCTAAGATGGATGGGATCCCTGGGCGCATCCAAGAAAAACCAAGACACCACCAATACCCTTCATGAAAGCTCCCAGCCTTGATTTTAGAAAACGTCCTTGGCGAGTTCCAGGAGATATGAACACGCGTGAATAAAGTGGATGAGCTTGGTTTCTTCTTGGACATGGGTTGCTTTCCTTTTAAATCTTGTTACTTATAGCAACACTTCTGCCAAGAGTGGCTCGGGTCAACCAGCTACCTATTCATACCTACCTGGTACCTTGCCTTAGCACTTGTAGGTGTCATATGAAACACAAACACAGTCCACACATCAACGCCGTCCAATCTTAAACTTTACCAAGATCTACCCGTCGATTTATTGGGCCATGTGCTATCTATCATGTGTTCCAGCGCACGGTCGACTTTTCGTTTCGTCTACCAACGACTGTCGTCTTGATCTTCTCTGCCGCAACTCAATCAAGCTCGAAATTGAAGTGACGTCATGGCTGTTACTCCGAAGCAGCTCGTCAACTTCATGAAAGTTCATTAGTATCGACATTGATGCTACTCCTTTCCCACAGGGGCATTCGTTGGCTGTTATATTGTAGTTACAACGCCCGTGGGCTTTTCAGGTGTTTGCTGTCCATGTATGATTGTAACTGATTTCGTTTACGATGGGCAAGCCCATATCACACAAGCGATTGTTGCCATGTCAATCCTCCAGGTGGCCTGGCCTGCAACAAAATCTGACATGCTAGGCCTGTAAATCGCCAGCATCATAGTAACCCCATACAATTGAAGATACACAAACTGAGCTATATCTCAATAAAAGATATGATGATAACTTCGAGGTGCAACGATTCCTATCATCTGTATTAGAGGGGACCCTGCTTGATAGCACCTTTGAGCCCCATCAGCTGATTACATAAGCAGAAAAAACCATTTTATCAATTTTCAATCGCGTCGAAATTTTCAACCTCTTCACAACTCTCAAGACTACGAGCAACGCCGGATTGACCGCCATCAATGTCTTGCAGCACAAGATGCTGGGGTCAACTTCCGATCATCTTCGGATCGCAACATCGGACTTGATGAGAAGCTTGCGCATGGAAAGTCGGAACATCAGTGATCGGCCTCGTACGTGGCTCACCTCAACGTCCTGATACAAGCACAAGATCCAAGAATACGATTGATCGAAGCGATGCCACCAAAGTTCAGGTAGGTACTCATGTAAAACAGTGAAGCGCAGTCAAACTGCCACGGCATTAGTGTGTACAGCAAATGGGCTCTTCCATGCTCGCCTTGCTGAAGGAATTTTATCGTGCCAAGATTGATACCCCCTACTATTACCAAACACCTCTGTTCTTGTAATCCCACAGACACTGGTGCATGAAGATAGGGGTACATGCCATTACACGGGACATGTTTTTTTTTGCTTCCGCTTTCAATGAGGCTGAAAAACTGTGATCACTGCTGGGTGTTGTCTGCATCGAGAACGACGGCAGCGCTACCGTCAAGATCGCTCTCTCGGCTTGTTTATGCGCCGCTAATGAATGGTGTTGCTCAAACTAGGGACCAACCGCCGGGTCCTATACTGTAAAAACCTCACGGGCCAAACTTGCTCGTATCGTATCTCGGGCACGGCAGAGAGCTGTCCCAGGCCAAAACAATCCTTCCTGGCGCCGAGAAATGGGCGGTGGGCAAAACGGTGCCACATTAGGGGCTGGGCGCTCTGCCTGTTCCTTCGGAGACTCAGCCGGCCAGGGGACCAAGCCAAGCCCACGTTGTCCTTATTTGTATCTGGACCTGAGACCAAGACGCCGTAGTTGTTCATCTCCTCGGACCAGTTACCAGTCCAGGATGTAGCCCTACGAGTGTGGTTCCAAATACGCGGAGTACAGAGCTGAGAAAAGGGCCTCAGCCGTATTCCGAAGTTGAACAACATGATGCACATGTATGTGGGGGAGTGAACCCGAATGAGGGCTGCTGTGATGTGATACCAAGCCTGATGCCTGTAGGCGCAGCCGCAGCCGCAGCCGCTTCAGAGTACCTAGATCAGAGACGCCCAGCATGATTGTGGGATGAAAATGTTATCCCGTCTGTCACCGCCTTAATCTGGACGATCTCGGCAGAAGAATCGACCAATAGGCCCAGCACGTGCAGTTATACAGAGGCATGTTGTCAGCATCACCGCGTCAGCGAATACCAGATAATCACTACTTTGACTGCCTTCATAGTAATTCTGGACCGTCGATAGAAGTTGAACATCATATGAGATGTTCCCTCTGACAACGAGACAGCCAAAGACACCATGTGAGGGGACCTATCAGCTCTGAAATTAACATGCGTTGGCCTCGCCGTATCGGAACATTTAGAATTCAGACTCTAAGCTTGATCAGGATATGGTCAGAACGTCATCAGCACGTTGCATGGTAAATAGTCGACAATGAATACATAGCGGTACCTTGGGTGGGGAGCCTGGACGAGATGAGCCCTGGCCGTGTTATAAAAGATACCCATGACGGCCAAGAGGACCCCTTTCTTGGAGTCTGAGCCTTGCTCCTGTTTAAGTGGCAATTGATGATATGACAGCCAATCGTGCAACTGGCCTTGTTTCATAGAGGCCTTGAAGCGAAACAATATGGACAGGATACTCAGCAACTGGTATGCCCAAAGAGGTAGGTAACTTAGTTGATAATTATCGTAGGTCGATTCTGCGGTCGGCGGGTATGAGATGACGATGGCCCAGCGATTGGCTTTGCAACCGACTTTAACGGCGGCTGTTGACTTGACTAAGCTAATTAAGTTGTTACCTAGTGAGCAACCCCTTCACGGTTTAAAACAATCTGACATTTTCTCACGCACCCGTCCCGCCCCGTCATCCATGGCTTCTGTCTAGTTTAGGAGAGTTGGCCCGTGTGTTGTTATCACACTTCGAGTGGTGGCTTGTTGGTCCGCAATCTCGGACAAGTTGAAAACTCCCACCTCCGAGATGTATTTGGCTGTACCAACTCCTGTTAGTTTTAATTCTTCAATTTGTGTCCGTAGTGGTATCTCTAACATAAACGCTTGGATTGTTCAGTCGGTAGATGCACTCGGCAGGTATGTAATGTGCAGATACACCAGCTTCGGAGTTGAAGCCGGTTGCTGCGCCCATCTGCGGACAGTAAGACGACGAGAGTCAGCCTCAACGGTGGTACAGCTCCACTGCCTGTTGACTCCACCAAGCCTCCTCCCCTCTAGCTCTGCATCCATGATCTCCATCTAGTAGCCAGGCTGCTTCGCGGTTAGCTGGCGGTATCGCTTCGCAACACTAGCAGTTTGAGGGCAGGATTGATTGTATTTGATCGACGATCTTGCTTTATGATGTTGATATTGTGGACGAAGGCTTTGGCGATCCTAAACAAGTGCCCATCGAATAAGGACCTGGAAACACTCCAACGAGGGTAAAAACCCGGAATCGCTATATTGCCTACCTAGGTTCTTTTTCTGGCTCAGACCGCTTACAATAGGGTTTGTTTTCCTTCATAAATTGTTTGATAGCTTAAACTTTAAGAATTCGTATGATATTTGAATTTGTCTTTATCAAACTATAATACAGTATGTAAGATATTAGTCGATTATTGTTTGTTTCTCAGTGTACCTGGGACAAGAAGATCGGCGGATACACGATTCTTTTCTTATTTAGATAAGGTAAAGATGTGTCGGAGAACAGCGAGTGCTTATGGGCTTCTTCTCTTTCACCGATTTACAAGATATAAAAAGACGGGGACAATGACAACTCATTCTCCAAGCCTCTTTCGCGCCACCAGGAGCCTCTTTTAATATTCATGCCTCCATCTCATGTCAGACAAGAAACCTGGCGGCGGCCAGAAGAAACAAGAAACTTGGACAAGACAGGTCAACTTCTTTGTTAACCTGGCCGAGTTATTCAAATCTGAGTTACATGGCGCGTCTCACTGCGTCTCGCTGAGGTGCTTGGTTGTCGATGCGTCGGTAGCGCGCAATAGTGTGATCATACTTGCTTGGGTGTCGCATTCGATTCTGTGCCTTTTTCAGCTCCGTGTGCCGCCAGGCTTCTGCTAACCCCTGGTCTTGCGCGAGAGTGCCGTAGCTTGTCGAACAATCGGACGAATCGCATCCTCGCAACTTTATGATAGTCCTTGTTTATCATGACAATCTTTCAGTAGCACATGCAGACAGCTCATGATGCCGTAGTGAGGGCACTGTCCCCGGGCGTTTCACTGTCTACCTACCTAGGTTGTCTTGTTTATGTGATTCAATGTTCTAGGCGATTTCCCGAAAGAATAACACAATAAACAAAAGATAAGCGCTCTGACTCGGCGACTCATTACTCTAATGACGTCGGGGCTGCATTTCATTTCCTGGCCGGCCGTTGATGGAAATTAGACACTGCTAAATGGATCTAGATTAGGTGCTGGTTAATTTTCTGTGAGAACCCTCGACCGCTGAAGCTGCAGTTTCTCAATTTCCATTACAGCCTTGATCCACCTCGCTTCCGCTGAACTCAATGTGACGGGGGATAGGTACCTTGGAGGTTCCTATCTACTAATCTTTTGCTCCTACTTGTGAATACTGATGTCTTACCTACCTAGGTACGAATAGTACCTTGCCGACTTCTTCGGCCTCATCAGCAAATAGCTACTTACTCCATCCTCTTATTGCATGCATAGCCCGGCCTGACAACCACACTGCCTCTTTTGGGGCTCATACCTAGGTAGCTTCATTTCTCAGGTACAGCCGACCGTGGGGACACTTCGGCCTCCCCTGGAGCTCCCTGTCAATCAACACCTCCGTCTTGCCGCTCCCCCCGGCTAGTCCGTGGCGATCCTGTGTGTGGAGGTTGCAGGTCGCATGCGCTAGCAAAAGCCCAAGTACTGTTTGGTACAGTAGGTACCTACCAGCTGGAGCTGGAGGTCCTGGGATATTCCTGGGCGCGGAAACCCTGAGAAAGCCTCGTCTTTCTTCCTTCCAAACCATCCCAATCCTCCGCATCACAACACAGACCCTCGCTCTTGTGACCCTCATTCCTCTGCCGGCCAGAGAAGCGTCGAATCATGGTGAATTGAGACAGAAATATCTGCGTTATTGTTTATTATTTTTTTTCTACTGCACGGTCGCCTTTCCAACTCGAGGAGCACCAACCAACTGGACGCTTCTCGTGGAGGGCTGCCTGTTACCGATCGTTTTGTCATGAGATGGGCGGTTCTACTATGATTATGGCTCCGGCCGTGGAATCTTCGTCTTGCTTTCCGCGGTCTCGATCTAGCCCAGATTTGCAACTCCTGTCGCTATCCTCTCTCGAAAAGTCCTCGTCAAGCTCGTCACCGCAGCATCAGAGCGCATCCGATCCCGCATCGCTACCGACTTTCGACCTCCCCACGTTCAACGTTGATTTTCAGCTCGACACTTCTAGTTTCCTTGGGGATGAAAAGACGGGCAAGGCGACGCTGGATCCAGCCCCTTCAATCGTTGAAACAAAAGAGGTGCCCGAGGAGACTTCACGCACTAGGCATACCAGAAGAAGAACAAGCTCGTTGATAGAACCTCGAAGTTGGCTTCCAAGTTCCAAGAGCGCCATAGACACCCAGCACCAAGAACCTCCTCGGCCGACTACTTCTTCAGGTGACGCTAAATTTGGCGACGGATCTGTTGGAGACTCGAAACCCCTACGAAGAAGTTTGACGAAATCAGGTTCATTAGCAAATTTCGCCAAACGGCCGTGGAGAACTTCCCGCTCCCCATCACCCATGGAGCATGTCAACTCTCCAAACGAAACCGAGGAGCCAGCTGGGCGCAGCCGGGCTGAGAGCACAACGACTGTAAAACTTACCAAGACCCGCAAACGCCCTGCATTAACGGTGGAACAAGCGGAGAAGAACAAGTCGACTGATTCACTCAAGACCGCCGGCCCCAAGGCGTTTTCTCGCGCGAGCAGCTACTTCTCCAAGCTCAAGCAGAAGCAGGCGGGTTTGTCAAAGCTCAATACGAACACCGATTCCGACAACAGCTGTGCTTCATCAGCCACAAGCCTTGCACCACCACCTTCAACAACCACCGACGACCGTACTACACAATCCTCCACCTACGATGCCACTCCCGCTACAACCGTGACTGAAGAATCTCCTGTCGAGATGCCGCCTCAACAGAGAGACGCGTTGTGGTCGCACTTCAAGTCGCTCGACCTTGATTTTAAGGGGTTTCTTGCCAAGAAGAGTACGGCCCTGCGGATGTCGCAGGTTCAAACACAACTCCTCCCTTTTCTGCGAAACACCATGAACCACGAATCCACCAGGCTGCTTTGCCCCGAAGATGTTGATCGAAGAGCATCCATTTTGAACAAATGGTGGGTTGTGATTTTGGAGATGCTGGATGGGCATGCGCCCCAGCCTGTGCCTGGTGTCGACCGCCCTGTTCTCTTCGATGCTGCGACACTTATTATGATGCGACTCGAATGGCGACAGGCTACGTCCTATTTCTTGCCGCTTGCCGACCGGTCACCCGCAGAGCGAGTTCGCGCTCGTTCCCTGACCAACTCGTCTAACTCATCCATCACGTCGAGCCAGGCCGCATTTCTAGAAGAATCTGCCGAGCACAATGTCAGAACCATGTTTGTCTCCAACTTGGTCAAGCAAATGGCGTTTGTTGTTGACAAACTGTCGCTCCGTCATGCACCAGCCAGCCTCGTCAATTTCGCCGGAAAGGCTTGCGCATACGCTTTCTTCTTCGCACCTGGCATTGCAGATATCCTAATTAGGCTTTGGGGTCTCTCTCCTGAACTGATCCGACGGGTAGCAGACGAGATGGGCCTGCCGCGGAAGAACAAGGGCGAGAGCGATGATATCACCGCTCTGTTCCCTCCAACCATGTGCACATTTGGCTGGACGACACCAAAAGGCATGTGGGATAGCCTTAAGAAGGTACCTAGGTTGCCTATGCTGGTGTCGCGAATCCCTTGGACGGGCCCCTGGGCGGCCCGCTGGAAAGGCCGGGACACCGATGTCTTCTTCATCTTTTGCAAATATTTCCATATTTTGTCCGAACAGTTCATGCCTCCTGATCTTCCTCTGATTGAAAAGGCAAGGTCTCCCGCCTTTGCTCTTGTTCAGGCCCAACTTCTCTACGTCTTGGACACAACTATTCACCGCCAGACGCCCCCGAATGGCGGCTTCAATCCTGCTGCAGTGGATTCTATGTCAGATGCAGATGCCGCCATGGCCCTTCCTCTACCGGTCAGTAACATCATGAGGGGCATGTCCGAGAACCGATGCATCATGCTCCTGAAGGACTTCCTCTCAGACGACTCACTCGAGATTGCCGGCGCACGCCATACGTTTGCAGATTCCTTTGCCACCATGATGAAGGCGGCGACTCGGAAAGTGTCGAAATACAACCATCCTGCTTGCTTCACCCTGTGTGACTTCCTGGAGGAAGTTCTTGTGCTCTACAGCGAGTTTGAGGATCCGGATAGCGCTGACAGCTACGTTGATTGGCCATTTTGGCTCGACGTTTGCCAAAAGATTATGAGTTCCTTCAACACCATGTCCGAGATTCGAATGTTGGCTTTGGTATACTCCATCTGGGATGCTATATCGAAGGACCCCGTGCGCAAGTTGACTGCTTGCAAGGATTGGCTGCTCACAGAAGAAACATTTAATGAATATTTCAATCATTGGTGCCCCATGGTCCGGGCTTACTACCAGCGTTTGCTGTGTTGGCGAATGTGCCGAGACTCAGGAACGCTGGACGAAGTGGATGGGTAAGTAACTGCAACTTGTGTACCTTGACTGCTTGCTGACTTGATGGCAGTCAAATTTTTGTGCTCGTGGCTGAGAGACTTCAGACAACGTGGGCTCACTATCTGCACATCAAGCACACTGCAGAACAAGATCAACGAATTCCGCCATCGACTGCCCCTGTGACGCCTGCTCCAGGAAAACGCTTTATGATTATCCGCCAGGAACTTAATACTCCTCAGCCAGGACTGTACATGGGGAGCTTTGATTCCTTCGCCAAGCTTCCCAATAGTGACACCAGCGTTCTCAATGGTTTACCACCAGACTCTCAAAGGAGCGATTCAAGAAAACGATGGTCATTGTTGGGCAAAGTTCTCTCTTTTGGTGGCAACGGAGGTGCCGGTGCTGGATGGGACGATGAATTTCAGGGTGCTCGTCGTGAGACAGCAGAGTCCCGATCCGCGCCATCCAACAAGGCATCTACGAACAATCACAAGAACCGTCAGTCCGAGGATGACTCTTTATACTCTCAGCCCACCTACGAGGAACCAAAATATGTTTTCAAGTTTATTCTTGCGTGGCAGCAACAAGCACCGCCTGTCCGCGATCGTTTCCTGACACGACCTCGACTTCCCGGCCCGGCACAGAGCCGTATCAGCGGACCTTTACAAGTTAACGGCACTGCCCTACCAACTGGACACTCGGCACCCACGCGCAAGTTCTCAGGTAGTCCTCAGCAAGGTCTTATTGACAACGCCAAGAACGCCGGCTCTCTAAACTCTCCTAGCGAGCAAACTAGTGCACCAAGCTGGAAGCTAGAGCTCACTCTTTCGAGATCGAGCACCGAGTCTCCCAAGCCTTCTAGCACCAAGGGCAGCCCATCTCCGCGATTACCCTCGACGCCCCCGAATCCGAACACGGGTTCATTCACCGACAGCATCGTCAACCCTGTCAAGCCTACGGGTTTCTATGTCAAGAACTCCGTATACACTGGGCGCTCACTTGCCGAGTGGGCCCAGATAGTTTTCGAATGCAATAACTTTGTCGAGCGTCGCCGCGATGAAGGAATGGAAAACCTTTGCGACGTGGAGATCCCAATACTTGGTGTTGAGGGCTTTCGCAAGGTCGGCGGTTGAAAAGTTGTGGATTTCAGATACCCTATCAAGCACTCTACTATCCGTTCTTTCGCACACATGACTCTTTTCTTGTCTTATTAAATGCATAGTTGGGGATGAGCACATTTGCACCTGCACAAGGATCAAAATACCATTACTGGGGGTTTGCATGGTTTCTTTTCTCATGGAGCTGAACCCAGAGGTTTAAACACATATGGAGTATGCCATGACTTTTAGTCACTTTGAGTGACTTGAGCATGTGTTTTGAGATTTTCAACGATACCTGGTTTATTTGGCTTTAAATGTTGAGGCGTTTGAGAGTAGCAACTGGCATATTTTGCTTCATTTTCTTCCATATATCATAGTAACCCGTCACATGGGTTTATACATTGGGGCTTTTGTTTGTTTGGGCCAAGTGAACGGGCATTCATGGACGGTGCAGGACTGGGTGAAAGCAACAAGGCCATGGCCAGCACGGCTATTCGGGGCGATGGGCCAGTGATTGCGATCTCATGTACATATTAGATTGGCTGGGGATGGGGTACGGATGAATACAGAAGAACCATCTTCTGTATGATTGGACAACATCATAATGATAATGCAATGATGACAGACTGAGTGCCTTGATGACCTTGACATTGTTTGACCTCGTGCTTTTGACCTTGTTATTCATTCATCGTTCATGTAACCCCCGATACAGATGAGCCTATTCCCAGCCAGCCCTCAACTCAGCGTGCATCTCATTCATCCTAGGTTTTACCGCCTCATATCTCTTGAGGGCATCCTCCCTTAGTAGGTCCTCTCGTTTAGGATAGTACTCGTCAAAAGACGGCTTGCCGTCGTCGACAGCCACCCAGCTCTGGCGATTGCGCGTGTAGATGTGCACGTCAGGTTCAATCTCCCAGGGTGTATCCAACGTTCCAACACACACATACGCCAGATGTGGCCCAGCATCGGCGTAGTAATTCCAAAGAGATACGTGACACGCCGGGCAGCTGACCACGGTCTGTCCCACACCGGACCCTGTTGGGATACACACAGATAAGAGCCGCGGCTTGGGTTGGGACTCGCGGGTAGCGGACTCGGTGGAGGTGAGACGGGCAAAGACGGGCTGGACGGCTGCAGGGACGGGATTCGGGGTGCCTGCGAGGGTCGGTGGTGCTGGAGGGAGGGGAGTGAGGGCGGTGGACTCGACGACAGCGTTGAGGCCCAGGATAGAGCCTGTTTGACGCTGACAGGCGGTGCAGTAGCAGCAGTGAACGAGAAGGGGAGCGAGGGAGATTTGATATCGGATGAGGCCACAGGCGCAGCCGCCGGTGAGGGGGAGTATGTCTTTGCGTTGGGAGTAGTGAGTTGTCATGGTGAGATGATGATTTTGTTCCGTGTAAATGAGGAGTGAGGAGGTGAGTGAGCGAGCGAGCGTGCGTGCTTTTATAGGGATATCACACGGGACTGACGAAAGAGGAAATCCACCATCAGGGCTTATACAGTGACCAATTATAGAATAGATACAGAAAGGTCTCACTACTTGTGTGGCATTGTAATATTGCGTGTGTGTGTCCTTGTATTTCACTTGGTTGTCAACTCAGAAAGCGGGGGTGATGTGTGCTGACCAGTGAGAGCGGGCGACATGGCCTAAATAGGAAATCACAAGGACCTCCCTGGAGACTGGGCATAAGATGTTGCTATTGTGTAAATAACTCATTGTGCGGAATATGAGTCAAGTTTTTATTGCTGGATAATTGTCAACTTTGTCAAATGGAGGACAAATAACTAGAATAATTATCTATAGCGAAACGAAGCAAATAGAAAACTTACAATACACGCTGCCAAATTCCTCATCAGTAAATGGCGGGATTTATAAATTCAACCGGCATTTATAAATTCAATACGGCATTCACCCCTGCAAAAGCTGGCAGTGTGACTGAATTGTTCTTTACCGTCGTCAAGTTATTCATTGTTCACATACGTATGTACGCAGTACTAACCAGCTTCTTCATCTTGTCACTCTACACTTGGTGAGTTTCTTAGGTCTCCGCTCTACCTGGTGTCACGCCTCATATCATAACTTCTCAATCTTTTCTATAGGATCACCGATATTTGGCTTATGTCCTGCCTATTCTTTTATCCTGATACTGTCTTTCAGTACACCCATCCCTTTCCCTCGGTATAAGAACCTCTTCCTCTTGGGTCTGTCGTTAATTATCTAACCTATTACTAGCCGCTATTGTTGTATACCGCCATTTATCATGGATGAACCATCGACCTCGTCTGACGATCCTTCAACTCCCAAAGACATCGTCTTCGATCATGATGGAGATCTCTGGCTGATCGTTGGCTCCGACTCGTCGCCCCAAACTATGCTTGTCGACTCGCGTACCCTATGCCGAACATCAAAAGTCTTTCGCTCCATGCTACACGGAGGTTTCCTCGAATCCCAACCCGCCGAAGCGCAGACCCCCTGGGTAGTCGACCTGCCCGAAGATGAGCCACGTCTCTTTATAGTCCTCATGGACATCATCCACACGACCTTTGACTGGACACCAAAATATTCGACCATCGATGACCTCTACAGCCTTTGTGTTTTGACAAACAAGTACGACATGACAAAAGTTTTGCGCCCCATGGTCTCGTCGTGGCAGTATATCATCACAAGCAATGCCGTCATGGAACTGCAGGTCGAATGCCTCTCCAAGCACCTGTTTATTGCCTGGGAGCTGGGATGCAGCAGAAGAGTTCAGGAGATTGTCATTTCGATGGCTCGAGAGTGTTCAGTTGACCAAGATGGCGATTTGACCCACGGAGCCTCTACTCTCCTGAAGAATCTGGAACCTTTCAAGCTCCTTGGTTTGACAGGTAAGTTACTCTCCGATCAGCCACGCTTCCAACCTCTGATCATGATCCCACAGATACCATCGCTCAACACCGCCGTGCCTTGCTGGCTGTCTATCAAGTCGAGTGTGAATGGGTGGTGAACAGGTTCCTCACAAAACGCACAAGCTGCCAACCCTCCAGCCCTTGCAGTGTCCAGGCTCACGCTGAAGAGACTCTGGGCAAGTTTGTACTGAAGACGCACGAGGTCGGTGTCAGCACCTTCTTCTTATCTGCCTCGGATGCTACTCAGTATCGTGGCAGCGCCGCAGCCCTGAGCAAACGATTCCTCGAGATCGATGGAGCTATGCAAGGAACAGGCCAATACTGGCACTGCACCTGTTATCGTCTCAAGGGCCTTTTGAGCGCTATCCATGAGCGTTGCAAAAGTCTACCAAATCCCCTGACTGCCCATCAGTTGGATGTGTTGAGAGGCCAGGCTGATAAGGTTGCGATGATCACGAATATCGGCTTCGGAGCCAAGAGCAAGTTGGAGTGGTAACAAAAAGGAACTCAAAAAGCTTGAGTCTTTCTGGGGTCTTTGCTAGTCTGAAAACGGCCTCCAGAGAAGGAGGCGGCACCTAAAGGACAATGTGTCGTCTTCGGTGGTGTTGCTTTAGAGACCAAGATAGAGTGCAGCTCCATAATATGCCACCGGATTGGAGTCAGCTTTATGATATGAAATCTATAGCCTGCCAAAATCAAATCAGCTTATATTACAGTAGATGTACAGTAGCATTATATGGATTTACTCCTATAGTAGTTACTGTTACTCCAGAGGGTTGAAGCCAGCTTGTTAACAGTCCTTTTTTCATGGAACATGCACAGTTAAGAGCAACAAAAATTGAAATCAATATGCCGATACTCCGCAAGGGATGGCACATATCAGCTTCCATACTTTGATTCTATTCCTTTTCGGAGACTTTTCTCTAATACCATTGTATAAGTCTTGATACCTTTGCTCGTGACAGGTCGAAAGTTGTTTTCTACAACATGTTGCGTCGTCCATATTCGTCTTGTCGACCATCATATCATACATAAAAAAAAAAAGAAACAAGGAAGATCGTTGACAGCAGTTTTCCGACTCCAGTCGTGATATCTTCCAAATTTTGCACAATTTCTTGCCACTCATCGCCAAACTCATTCTCCCTCCTGGTCACTCTCGGACGCCCATGGCTTCATCCTGATTTTGGCAGCCTGCACACCCATGGCTTGGATATGCTTCAGGTATAGAGGGTCTTGAGTTCTAGACCACTGCTTTTGAATCTCGCCGACCATAGCAAGCACTGGTTCGTAAGACTCGTAGTTGTTTGCGTAGTCCGCCACCACCGCTATCTTGCGCTCCAATGTCTTCAGGTTCAGACGCAAGCTCTGGCAGAACTCGAAGATGCTCCCGTGGCTGAAGAGATCCAGGACACCCTCTTCTCCCGCCATGCTAAGCATTCGGCCAGCCATAAAGCAGAAATCATCTCGTGTATACTCTGCATGGTCCGCATCGCCTGTGATCGAGTACGACAGAAGCAAGTCGTTCAGCTTCTGGCACTCCTCCCAAAACACCTCGAGGGTTATAGCGCGATGTTCTTCGATGCAGTCTAGGAACTAGTTAGCAGAGTCCACATGGGTAGTGGTGGTAAGGCTGACCAAGAATAGGAATACGCTGAAAGGCTTCGATATCGGCCAGCTTTTGCTTGTTTGCCCCAATAGCGAGATGGTTTCCCTCGTCCAAGCAGCACTCCTGGATAATCTTACCAGCCACCTTGCTCAAGTCTTGTGAAAAACCCAACTCCCAAGCCACAAATGCCATCTTGAAGAATGGCTCGTGCACAGAGTCGGGTTGTTCGATGGCCTTGTACCAGCGTTCGGCCACAGGCAGTAGAACTTGAGTCATGTCGTACTTGTTGGTAAGAACACAGACACCATACAGTTGGTCAACCGTGACTTGGCCGGGGACCTTTTGAAACCGAGAATGAATGAGGTTGAGGAGGATAGTGAATGGAGCGGGGTCGTCGTCTGGTAAGTCGACGGTCCAGTTGTCGTTGTTGTTTTCCTTGTCGTTTCGTGAGAGCATTGCCTGAAACTTGGTAGATGCGCGGCAGAGCGCTCGTGAGTCGACTTTCATTTCGCGAACTGTGTCACCTCCGATCTTGAGAACAAGATCTCCGTTGGGATCGAAACAGATTTGTGGTTTTTCTGGCTCGCTAGGTGCGGCTTCATGGATTTCCGTGGGTGCATCAATCTTTTCCTCTTCCTCACTGATCAAAGATTCGTCGCTGGTCACGGACTTGAAGCCGTCGTCGTTGATGAACCCCATGATCTCTTGACGTGAGGGATACGAAGCGCGAATTCTGTCGAGGAAAGGAGAGCTCATGTCGGGCAAATTCTCTGGTAGTTGGGGGGAAACATAGATGGAGGTTGAGGAATCAAGAACCTACACGACACGGTGGTGATGTTTAGATGAGAACAAGGCGCGTGGTATCATGGAACACTCCTTTGCTAAAGAAAAGGAAGGATAATAAAGAAGGGCTAAGTAGAGATGAGTGGAAAACAATAGAAGAATCCCTGGTACAATCAAAGCGCCCCATGGCAGCTGACAAGCAGTGGCGGAGCTTTCATTCATATAAACGTACTAGAATAAAGAGCTACCTAGCCTTCACAAAGAGGGAAGTGTTTCTTAATGATTGAACAATCTCCCTATTATAGTAGGATTGTGCCATAAATCACTGGCACGACTGCACTGTACACTGATTGGCAATTATAACAAGAATTCCTCCCTGAGTTTTTACTCGGCCACCAGATAATTACCTCCTTTGGAATCTGATATTGACTACTGAGGCATTTGCACCTTGGCAGCCTGAGCCCGCAAGTAGCTCTTGTGCGGTTCTGTCAACACGTCTGGTACCAACCGCATACGATACGTGTTATCATTAAGTATGTTTCCCATCAGTTCGCAGCGGCAGCTGTAGGTGGCCGTCATCGCATTTTGAACTGTAGAGAGGTTTTTCTCCAAGTCAGCCACGCTGAGGGTTAGCTTCAGCTTGGGGGTAGTCGGTATAAAAACATTCATAACGTCCAGCTCATAAGCCTTGCTTAGCATTCTGCCTAAAACAGCGTGGTGATTGGATAGTGTTGCGCTATAGCGCGCGCT
>JAJJWO010000430.1:0-19479 GCA_021655895.1 Fusarium sp. NRRL 66739
TATTAAGGTAGGCCTAATAGGCTAATAAATACTTATATAATATAAAAATAATTTTTAAACAGTTAGTAATAAGTTAAAGAAGGTTTAAAATTTAATTTTAATATTTTTTTTTATAGTAGTTATTACTTAATAAATTATAACTAATTATATTTATTTCTTTAATCTACTTTAATCCTATCTACTTAAGTAACCTAACCCCTTAGAAGAGGGTTAGGTTACCTTAGTAAGGTTAGGCTATAAGGGGGGAAGGAGGTTAGGTTAACTACATACTTAATAAGTCTGGCAATACCCCCTGTTTCCTGCCCTGTCAGCCCCCGCGCCACCAGCTCAGAGCTGTGGAGAAGGGGGAAGCTAACAAGCCTGTCCACTGCCACATGCCTTCCTGCCCCATTCGATTTCAGCCCGGGCCTCGCACCTCGGGATCTCTTACCTTGTCTCCTATTTTTATGACAAAAAGGCACAGAGCAAGGCAAGGGGTTCCTTCTCGCTTGACTGGCTTGGCTGGTGCTTCTTCCTTCTCACTCCCCGCGGCACGAATGTCCCATCTAGACTTCCTTTTTATGTCGTTGTGCTCCCCCGCCTCTTTCCCAGACCTTTCTTTTGTCCCCTTTCTTTCCTTTCCTCCCCTCCCTCTCCGCCTTTTTGATACTTTTTCCTTCTGCTACCTATATATCTTCCTTACCTAACCAATTACACACACGACCGAAACTTGGCATCAGGTACACACGACGGGCGAGCACAGACACGCGACGACGACTGGCAGTGACGATATCCAAGACATTGGCTCCCGAGCCTTGGCAGTGCGCGCTTGCGATCGCGGAGGGGCCGTTGGAACCTTGATCAGGAGAACAATTGCAACTACGTCGACTGCAGGGAGACGACGACATAATTACTCGAAACCATACCGATTACTCAATTACGCTACGAAAACTACGAGGACGATATTTTCAATTGTACACCGTCGTCGATTGACACGAGAGCCATAGCAAAAACCTCGAACCTGCCCCTTGTCGCATGGTCTTCACAGCCCCCGTCGCAAAGTACCAGCCGCAGTTTCAGGGCGCATTGCTCTGCTACACTTCAGTAAACCGTTTCTACAAGACACACTCCTTTTTTCCGCGTCCTGTCGCAATCAGCAATTCACAGTCGAGCTTACAATGGCGATACTGGAGGCTATCCCTAAGGGGGCGCCCGCTGGGCCGGCTGTCTTTCTGGGTCTCAGCAAAAAGCAATGGGCATTAACAACGGTATGACTCTTGCACGGGGCCTCATGATGGAGTTGTTGTTCCCAATACCGGTATACTGACTTACTGATCCAGCTGACCTTTCAAAACTCCGCCCTCATTTTGGTAAGTCCTTGTCGCAAAATCACTGTGGGACTATGCAAGGATTTATATTGATTCTACCTACGATAGATTATGCACTATTCCCGTGTTATGCCTCCAACTGGTGACCACCGTTACTTTACTTCGACCGCTGTCTTCCTCAACGAAATCATCAAACTTGCCGTTTCCCTTTCCCTTGCTATTTACGATACCTCAAAGACCTTGGCTCCAACGACGCCTGCGACCGTTCTCTTCGAGCAGATCTACAATTCCGTCTTCGCAGGCGATGGGTGGAAACTTGCAATAACAGCTGCTTTTTACACTCTTCAGAACATGCTGCAGTATGTGGCTGTGGGGAACTTGGATGCAGTGCACTTCCAAGTGCTATACCAGCTCAAGGTATGTCTTGCTACGGTCGCGGCGGGGCCAGCTACAAAGTCAATCACTGACTGATACAGATTCTTATTACTGCCCTCTTTAGTGTCGTTCTGCTGCGACGACACTTGGGTCCCAAGCGCTGGCTTGCACTTTTTATCCTTACTCTTGGCGTATGCGTCGTCTCTCTCCCTCAAGCTGGCTCGTCGTCAAACCCATCCAACATTCCTCTCCGTCATATGACGGACCATTTCTTCCCCCGCTCACTTCACGAGCTGGGCCACGTCCCTACCGAAAATAGTCACGTTGGGTCTCTGGCAAAGCGATCTGCTACCTATGAAGGCATTGATCATGATCTCCCGCCGCCAGACCCTCTCATGAACTACTCGGTTGGCCTTGTCTCCGTCCTGGTGGCTGCTACGGTGTCTGGCTTGACTGGCGTTTACTTCGAGAAGCTCCTCAAGGAAAGCCCCACGCAAGCTAGCGTCTGGATCCGAAATGTCCAGCTCAGCTTCTACTCCATCTTTGCTGCAGGCCTGGGAGGCGTGATATGGCAGGATGGCGAGGGCATTAGCGAGCATGGCTTCTTTGAGGGCTATAACTGGGTCGTGTGGAGTGCTGTGGTGCTTCAAGCTGTCGGTGGCATGCTAGCGAGCGTGGTCATCCGTGATACCGACAACATCGTCAAGAACTTTGCGACGAGCATCAGCATCGTCATTAGCTTCTTCATCAGCATCCTGATGTTTCAATTTGAAGTATCAGCGACAGTAAGATCTCTCATGAAAACATGATACATTGATACTAACACAGATTACAGTTTGTCATTGGCACGTTCCTTGTGCTTCTGGCCACCTGGATTTACAACGGATCGGATCGCGCCATCCGTCGCCCTCCGCCGATCCAGATCCATAGCTTTGAGAAGCCGACTATCGAGCCTTCTCAAACCCCTCGTATCGCGGCCTCGAACTTGCTGAGCGTCAACCCTTTGGAAACTCCTTTGGGCTCGACAACTAGCCGACCAAGCACTCCACTGCTGCCCAGGTCCCCAAGCCGCACCAACATTAAGAGAGACGATTGATCTTTCAGTAAATATCTGATTAGATATTATCTCATTTGCCCGAGCGCGCAATCAGTCGCACTCGAAACGTCACTTTTATGAAGTCGAACGAAGATACGAATCACACTCATCTGTGCAGCAACATATATAGTCTGGATCTTATCGGTACATTTCTTGAAATAGATAGAAGAACACCCTGTACGGCCGGTCTGAATGTGGCTCTTATTTGCTCATGGCCCGGTTTAGGCATGGTTGGCAGAAGGAAACAGAAGGATACCCGCACCGCATGAGGCGGCACGATAAATACCCCCAATTAGATATATATTGGATCTTAGATAGAAATTAGAAGAGGTGGGACTGGTGCTTCACTTGATTCACTGCCTACAAGCGAGGGATACGGTAAAAAGGGTTGGACAGAACACACGTCCATGATTGTTTGGCTTGCTTACTTTGTTATGCTCAGTCTTGCTACTAGATTTGACTCAGTTTCAGCTCGACCTTTAATTCCTCAAGTCACGCTTATATACATCCTCCATTACGCTTTGGTATAGGTAGCTTCAACTCGCAGACGCTATCTGACGTCTCTTTTCACGTGGCAATAAATAAGCAAACTTTTTGCACTACTCTAAAGTGTGTAGCAACAAAAATCGGTTTACATGATGACTTCGTTGGTGACATCCTATGACTGTTAGCATTGCGTTCATTGTAAACCATTATTGCCAGGGGAAACTCACTCGCTTCAACTCCTTGTAAGGCAAGCAGACACAGTTCTGCACGCGGACCTCGTCGCCGACACCGCAGTCCTTGCCCAGAATGGTGATGCTCTGGACCTTGACTCCGTTCTTGATGATGCTGGTTGAGTGGCTGCCGACAGGGGTAGGGGTACCCTCAACACGAGCCCAGGCGCCTACGCGGCTACCCCAGCCAATAATGGAGTAGAGGACACAGGCGTCGTGCTTGATCTCAGAGTCCTCGAGGACAATGCTCTCCTTGACACGGGCTCCAGCGCCAACGTGGACACGGGGACCAATGCTCACGTTGGGACCGAGCTTGGCGGTGGGGTGGACTTCGGCAGTCGGGTGGATGAAGACAGGGGGCACGATGTTTGCGCTGGGGGTGGCGAGCTCGTTGCTGAGATCGGACTGGGCGGCTTTTTGGAGGTAGAGGGCGTTAGCGGGGACAGCAGAGCCGGCTGTCTTGATCTGGCGCCAGAAGTCCTTTGTCTCATAGACATAGAACTGCTTGTTGTCGGCCATGTCAGACAGGATGTCCTGCTCGAGGCGAATAACCTCGCTCTTCTTCTGCTCGTCCTCATCATCCTCGTCGGGGAGGATGAAGCTGTTCTCGAGGTTATCGGAAGAGGGGTACGAGACGAGGCGGTTGGGACGGTCGAGGCGGCGCTTGATGGCGGAGCGGATTGAGGGGAAGATGGCCTCTGTGGAGAAGAGGTAGACACCGCAGTTGATGAGGTTGCTAATGCGCGACTCGGGCTTCTCGACGTAGTGCAGGACACGGCGGGTGTGGGAGTCGGAGACAATGCAACCGAAGTTTGTAGCAGCCTCGTCGCTCACGCGGGTTCCGAGAATGACAGCCTCAGCGTCCTTGTCGTTGAAGAGCTTGAGCATCTCGTCGAGGGGGAAGGAGCAGCAGACGTCGGCATTGAGGACGAAGAGGCGCTCCGGGCGGCCCTTGAGGATGGCATCGCGGAAGTGGTAGAGACCGCCAGCAGTACCTAGAGCCTCGTACTCGCGCAGGTACTTGATGGTGATGGCGGGGAACTCCTTTGCCGAGTCCTTGATGAAGTCGCGGAAGACGGACTCGTCGTAGTAGCCGATGATGTAGACCTCCTGGATCTGCTTGTTGGGGACGCGGGCGACCGAGGAGAGGCAGTGCCAGATGATGGGGTGGCCGGCGACTTCGAAGAGGGGCTTGGGCACGTCGAGGGAGAGAGGGCGGAAGCGAGTTCCTCGAGAGGGGCCACCGACCTAAGGTGAAGCAGTTAGATATATGTTGCTGTTGTATTGTGTTGTGTTATGTGGGGGGAACGGTGAAGCTATACCAGAATGACAGCCTTGGTGGCGCCCTGATCCTTGGGGCGATGCGCCATGGGGACGTGGAGGGACATGATTGCGGTGCGACTGTGGGAGTGAGGTAGAGGAGAGAGGAAAGAGAAAGAGGCAGAAGCTCGTGTTGGAGTTGTTGTTGAGCTTTGCTGGCGTGGAAGTGGAGGGGACACTTGGAGAATTAAAGGCGGTCACCGAATAGGGAAACTATTGATTGATGGGACGGTGGGGGTGGGTTCTGCACGTGGGAATAGGGGTTCAGCTTGGTGAGGGGCTTACTTACCCTGTATTGAGAGCGATGACAACAATGGCTTCGGTGGAAGTATATTTGTGGTTTGTTCTGTCAAAACTATTTCTTGCAACTGATAGCTATAGCTATGTTCTACTAGATATTCTAATTCACTATTGCAGTAGGATGGCGAGCCAATTGTGTGGTATCACAATGGAAGATTGATCATGAGTTACTGAGACTCAACGGGGTCATTATAAGCGTTCAGGCACTCGGAATATGAGCTTCCTAATGACACGAAAAGCATGGCTATGCTGCTGATGCTTTCTGTAAAATGATGCCGGAATAATATAGTCTCTGGTCATCACTTTAGTGTAACCAAACTATGCCCGGTGATGACTATAAAATCAAAATAAGTCAAAGTGATCAAGACACCAAAATTCTGAACTTGAATAGACTAATATCAAGATTGGATAGAAGGAAGCAGGGTCTGCTTGGGTGCAATTAACCAGATGTGAAGGAATATTTCTCTTTGCGGCGGGATCGCAACCAGACACCAAAAGTGGAAGAATCATGGTGGTCGTCAGGATTTCTGACAGAAGGTTGATGCATAAATCTTTGGATGACTTTCAGTACGCTCTTTGAAGTCATGAAAAAGTATTCCTAGGCTTTAAATAATTTAGCTCCTGCAGCATTCCCAATTGCATGCACCACCTTGTGTCGTCAACATATCATATCGTGTTAGAAAACCTCATCTCGCCAAGATCTACCAGATGGAGTGGGTCAAGATTTAGTTGCCGAGGACGACCCCTGCTAGAATCAAGATGGCCCCGTTCTTATCGAACGTGGTTGACTGGTCTTGACTATGAAGTCCTCAGACTGGATATAAAACAGCATCAATGATACGATATATCCAAAGCACATGATAAACATCAGACCTAATGCAGTTACAGAAACTCAATGCAACCCTCATCAGCCGATTCATGGCTTCATCTCCGCACTTGGCCGCAACTCGAGACACACAATGGGTCAATATGGCCCAGTCAGAAAGCAAAGACAGCCTAATAAGGGGCAGCCGGACTGCCGCCTGGGGAAAATCCGGGGAAAAGAGCAGGGTCTTTTTGTAGGCCGTGTACTCGACAAGTCTCTTGACGGTACCGTGGTGGCTTGCTCCCCCCAAGAACCCTTCTCCAAATGGCACAATGCGACATGGCCGTAGACCTGGATAATACCAGGCAAAGCGCCTCGTCACGCATCAATGACGGAACGAAATTCCCCGCAAGCTGTGTCCCTTTAAAAGAGCAGAGCTCCCAGCGGTGTGGAGCTGTCCTCCTCGATACTGAACCTACCGGTAGCTCCATCTACTGCGTATTCTCTGGATCTGATCTGCGGAACGACTTTACCGATTGTCGATAGCATTGATTTATATTTACTAGCAAAATGTCTGCCCTCGCAAGCCGCGTTTCTCGTTCCGCCCTCGCTCTTCGACCTCTCCCTGCCGCCCAGCGAGGTCTCCGCACTTCACGCATCCTCCGTCAGAGCGAGCCCTACGAGGCGAAGCCGCCCAAGGAAAGCGGCGACTAGTGGGTTTCGCCTACAATAAACACGAGGCACTGACTAATCTTCGTCTCTCCTCTAGCAACAAAATTCTCGGTCTCGGCGCCGTGGTTATCGGTGCTGGCTTCTGGTTCTTCTACCGAGGCGGCAAACCTCAGGCCCCGGACGCGGCCGGCGAAGCTGCGGGCGTGAAGCCGCCCACCAAGTAGAACATGATATGATGCACTTGTACGAGCTTCACTCGTTGGAATTGGAGGCATGATAAAAGCTTGAAGAGAACGACAGAGCTCGATTGGCATGGGACACGGATCTCTGGTGTACTTGAGCAAGAGGCTTTCTTTAGCCTGCGAACCTGCAACTTCAATATTTACAGTATATCATTCCTTACTCAAAAACCGTCTGTATTGCTGGCACCCGTGCTGTATCCTCCAAGATAAATTGCAGGTTTATTTCTGATTGAATCCTGTATTTAGCCTTGCCAGCGCCAATTGATCATTATAAAATACGACCTCGTAACTCCAGTATGTCCAGGAATTTCAAGAAGCTGTATAACTCTTGCCATCATGAAATTAAATCATGACTAATAAAGCTGCTTTACCATCCATTCAGTGTCCGCTTTTATCACATGTAAATGATCAACGCCACCAGTCACTACGGATTCTACGGAAGGGCCTCCCACAGGTCTTGCCTCAACTTTAAATCCCAATTGGGCAATTCCTCTCCCCAAAAAGGTAACCTTCCACTCAACACCACGAAACTCAACATCACGATAATTGCCAACACGTATTGATTTGACCAGCAAAAAGAGACCCAAGGCAAAAGATCTGTCGCATGCCCCGTACTGGAATCGAACCAGTGATCTTATCATGTTGTAACTGGTTACTAGTGATACGCTTTACCACTGAGCCAACGGGGCTTTTTGAGCAACTTGAAGGAAGCTGGAGGCTTGCTCCGATGTGGGAGAGCAATGCAATGAGAATATACTTATGGCCTATAGGATGTGGTGTCTTGTGCTATTCTATTCACTCGACTACTCGAGGTAAGTCTGGCTCATGTCTTTGTCACCACGACCAACTTTCTTAAACTCTCAACCTCTTTTATTACTATTCTGCATTCTCTCTCGTATGACACAGCCTCCATTTAGAGAGTTTGAGCTGCTCTCGAAGACGTTGAGCCATGTGTCCTTGTAATTCGGCCACTCTGAGTCCCTTCCAGTATGCGAGGGCAATGTCGGTTCCAACTTTGGTCGCTCAAACCAGCCCTAGGGATGATTTCATACCCAGCCTTAGCATCCACCAAATCTTGGCGCGAGGGAATCGGAAGGCTAATGAGGCTGAGGATATAATAAAACTGAACGCGGGCAAAGCATAAAACAAAAGCCAGGCATGAAAGCAGTATGGAGGTTTCGGCCAGTAGATAGATCAAAAGGTAGCCAAAGCCTATAAAAGTTGATGGCCAGATGGGAGATTCTTTGTTGAATTCGGCAATGACCCCTGGAAGATATAGGCAGAGTGACAGGTAGATTTCGACGAAATACAAGGCGAAAGCCATACTGTTGAAAGCGACGAGAAGGCCATGACGAGCGCGTGTGGTGGCGTACTTCTGTAGTCGGACTGGTATGCATTTTGGTTCTAGAAGATTGTCGTGTTGAAGGACCTGACCAGGACGAGGTTTGGCGCTCTCGTATTGTAATCTCATGAATACTAGATTGGCCAAGAGAAGGACGCCAATAGTCAAGATCATACACCCAGGGGTTGGCCATAGAAACTCGACTACGTCGCGGAATAGGTTCGCGTCTTGGTCTTGCCCCTGTTCGTGGGTCATGTTGCGGTATAATATGAACCTGTCTATCATTCGCGACAAGACGGAGAGTATATGTGTTTGTAACACTGATAGTGGGTGGGTTGGAAAGTTGGTAGAATAGGTGAGGTATGTGAGGATCAAGAGAGCAATGGGGCAACAGCAGTCGCTTTTTATAATAAATTTAGTCATCCAAGGCTGTAGAATAAAGTTGAGTGATTTACACAGAAAAGAAAGGACCTTCATTAAGCTTTTGTATTCGACCTGTCAAAGAGCCGACGTTAACGCCTCAGGACGAAACCAAGCGTGTAAGATTGACTGGGCCGTCGAGGCAAGTTTGATATTCAACCATCAGGACGGAAAGGTGTGTGTAGTAGAAGAGGTCTAAAATCCTTCCTAAAGCAAGTAGTGTTATTACTGAACTCTATGGACGTCAAAAAGATAAAAGGATATGAACACTCATCAACCGCCCCTGCTTATTCTCGAATCCTAGTGTTAAACCCCTATACTTCGGCCACTTCGAGTCTTGGTAGAAGTTCATACGCAGAACCCCTCTCTAACCTCTGGCCTAGCTTCTTCCACATCTCCGAGTGAAGGATTTTGGTCCTCGAGCTGGAGTGGGAGCTCAATGAGATGGAAGATAAACGAATACTGCAAGACTCCAACGATACAACCAAAGCACGACAGCGCAAACCAAAAATAGAGTAAAAATAGCGACCAGACAAGGTCCCCAAGAGAAGCCAGCAAGGATGGCAAGTCATCAGGCGAATCTGTCCACCACTTGACAGTGCTGGCGACCAATATCTCTCCGAGCCAGTAGAGCTCGACCAGCAACAGTGGGAACACCATACTGGAGAGAATAACGACCAGGCATCGAGATTATGGCGTTGTGCATGGCTGTCGCAGGTCTAGTTTTGCAAAGAGGCCTACACGGTTGTTGCTGGGTGGACTAAAGTCGGCCGAGTCGCTTGTGGGTGCATCTTTGGGTGTACCACGTCCTTTGCTGAGTATATAGAAAGTAAAAGAAGGGATCAAGAAGAGGAGGATGCCGAGGATCCAGTGGGCGTTGGGGCGTAGTGCTTGGATCGCGCCCATCACAAAGGTGACCTCGGTACCTTGATCTGAATCATTCGCATGACTCTGAGTCGTGTTTACGTGTTGAATGAACTTGTCCATCCACAGGAGACAGTTGCCGTACAACAACGTGTTGCTGTAATCTTGACACAGCTGGTCACTCATTGTGGTGTTGAAAGCGAGTGGGAGAGAATGGGTAAAGAATGGTGGATAGATCAAGAGTGCAGAGTGATCTTGTTTTATAACGTATGTGAGCACGTGAGAATGTTGAGTTGATAAAACTCTTCATTGCCTGCATCATGCGCGACTGAAGTATTGTCAGAGGTTTAATACTGACTTTGATTAATGCATCGTGATCAAGCTAAGCGAGTAACATGCCGGCCATCACAATATGGGTTTGGTTCTCAGCCATGCTCTGTTTAGAGTGTCGTGATCACTTCTAAATTGTGTGGATATCAAAAGCAACAAAAGGATTTAAACCTCACATACCTCCCCAACTACCTGTTCCACCGCCCATCATGGCCGGCGTGCCCAACGTCTTTAGCGTTTCATCCCAGTTCTTCCAATCGATATCGTCAACTTCACCAACATCCATATTCAGATCCAGACCCTCGGAGTGCAACGCTCCGTTGTGAAAAAGGTTGTCGATATCGCCAAGAGGACCTAGGTTTTGGTATACGTCTGACCCCGGCCATGGAGATAGATCAGAGCCAGAAAATGCTCGAGGGTCGTTGTCATTTCTGTGTATGGATGCGCCCCCCGATACAGCGGGTGATGCTATACTTGACATGCTACTGATGCTATTACCAGCGGGGAAGAGACGGCCGGTGTTTTGTGCTTCAAAGTTACCGCCTTCGTAAGATATTGATACATCGGGGTTACCGGAGTGGACATTCTGCCATGTCTTCAGATGCAAAGTGTCCTGCTGAGGCTGTTCCAAGTTTTGTGGCAGACCATCACCTGTCGTCGGCTGTGCTGTGCCTGGAACAAGATTCTGGTATTCTGAGCCATCAGAAAATTCTCCGGAACGAAAGATCTTCCGCCATCGGAGTTTCAGTTCTGACATGCGAGTCTCCATTCCCGGCGCAGGACCAATGCGCTCTAATACGGGCTTGAGCCTATCATCTCGGTCAAGCCGTCTTGCAGCTTCAGGATCAGCTCGCAGACGCACAATCTCGGCCTCACGATGGCGCCTGGCCTTTGTATAGAGCCGCTTGATGGGCATCCACGCTGCAGTATGGTCTGCGCTATTCGTGCCCTCTATTGGGTGGTCATACTCAAGAATCTGGGTAGCTTCCCACGCTCGCTCAGAGGTGACCCCCCAGGGCCGTCTTGAGAGTTCGAGAAGCATGTAGGCAATGGCGTGCCACTGTCGATAGGTTTGAAACAGCCAACGCCATTGCCGGCATCGTGGGTCGACGTTGAGGATGTAGTTGTACTCGACAATTTCGATGGTGGACATCCATAGTCGACTGCGGATCTCCCTGGATGCCTCTGGCCCTGTACCTGGGAAAAGAACGGGCTGATAGATGATGAGACCGATCTTGGCCATGACAATCCTCGAGATGAGAGATGCCACCCAGAAAACGGGGTCGTCTTCCCGAAGGATGTGCCTCAGGAACTTGTCCTCCATGCGGTCGTAGACCTCGACAAGCATGCGCTCGCGCTCCTCGAGGCTCTTTTGGACATCTTTGGGATCAACGGGTCGCATTTGTGTCATGGCTGTGAATAATCGACGGGATAAGGCGACAAGCTCGTAACGCGAAAGGCATATGGCTGTATCGGTGCGTCCCTGGCGTGGAGTAGGCTTCTCAGTGAAAGAAGGGTCAATGTCGGTGTCGTTGATGTTTGTAGGCAGCTGAGTGTCAAAGTTCTTATCGCTTATAATGAGATCGGAGCCCATCTCTTCTGCGGATCGGAGGTCAATAGACACAATCGCCCACCAGAGGCGACGACGCATCTCGACTTCAAACGGCGAGAGGCCTAGTTGTTGACCGTCACGATGAAGGCCAAGAGCCTGAGCCATACGAACGCATAGACTCGTAAGCGTCCAGCAGAATCTGGTGTCATCGTGACACTTGACGACTGTGAGATAAATAGCAAAGGCTTGGAGAATAGCCATGTCGGACGTGTTTAGTAGATTGGCCTTGGCTAGAGCTTGTTCCAAAGCGAAGCGAAACTGGGAGATTAAGTGAGATTGCGATGTACCGAGGGTTGACTGGACCTGGGATGTATGAGTACTTGTTGATGCTATTAGTGAGTGAAGATATCACCTCTTGCTTTTCCATCGAAGTAACGGCCGAGTAGTAAATGGCAAAGACAAGTGCCTCGTCGCCCGCCCGCAATTCATGCTCTCCACGCCTCAATCTAGTCATGAGTCTGCTCATGGTGGGAATGTGCAGGACCTTGACCATCGGCTCTACATTCTCGAGATAGACCTGCCATAGAACAGAAGCCTGCGCAGGCAACGGATGAAGGCTTGTTAGCTCAACATCGGTAGAGCTATAGCCAAAGAGGAAGCTGTGATGATTAGACTGAAGACCCGAGTTCTGCGGAGGAGATTGTTCGGGGGTTGTATCGTCTTCAAAGTCGTCATGTTGGTCATTCATTGACTCCATCTCGTTGCGAATCTCATCGAGCTATGAGTGTTAGCCAACGTTTAGACAAGATATCATCGACCGAGTGAGTACCTCGTCATTCAGCTTGGCAAAGAATCCGCTGTTGACATAACGCGCCGTAGACTCTCCATCGTGAAGCACGAGACGACCTAATTGCTTATTGACGTTTGAGAAATTGGCGCCCTCAGTCTCTCGCCTGGCTTCTTCTGCGGTCGCTTGAACGAGATGATGCTCGTAACTGGCATTCCCCTGGCCACTCATCTCATGGACGAGCCCCTCAAGCTTCCGCAGCCGCTGCATGAGATCGAGCTCGCGCTCACCATGACTATTACCATTACCATTACCATTTGCCTGCGGTGGCACAAGCCGCGTATTTCTTGTTACACGGCCTGGCGCAGGATACATGCAGTCGCTCTGGGCGCGGCGACAGTTACTACATGGCATCGTCTTGTCACAGCGAACTCTACGCCGGCGACAAGTAACACAGCTGCGCGGGTTCAGCAGCGGAGCGCCTGAGGTCATGAGGGCGACAGGACGGTCATGGGGGATGGTTGCCATGCCGGAAGCTGCGGGGTTGGAAGCTCGGTGTTGAGTACCTGATGAGGCCCCAGATGAGGGCGTCTTGGGAGTAGTTGAAGCCATCGTGGTGGGGATAGATCTGATGAGGATAGAATAGATCTACATGTGGATGACTGTTTTGGTGACGATGATAATTATTCAGCCTTGATTCTGCAGCAGTGTCAGCACTAAAAATCAGTTGCAGGGGTTATTTCTTCAGCAACCCGCTAAAATAGGCCCTGGAGCGACAACTTCACGACCTGACAATATCAGCTTGACGTTCTCCCATGGCCTAGTAGGGCTGACCTTGTCATGGAAGTAAGTGTTGTATCCATTCCACTAAGCCAATTCAGCTGGTGCCAGAGCCCATTTGCCTAGAATGAAGCTTAATGAGCTTATCACGACTTCATATGACAACTATTGGATGTTTTTTGTGTTGGGCTGATTAATGAGGCTGTATGACCTTTGGCCGGGGCCTGAATCAAATCTACAACTACAACATTTCCCCTCTTCATCAAACTTGGTCGTAAATGTCGCTCTCACAAACAGATAGCAGTGTGCACTATCTGCACGTTTCTTCTAAAATTGAGGATCTGACAAAGTATAGGTAGGTGTGCGGCCTCAAGCAGTAAAGAGGCTACTGTGGCCCGAATATCCGCGGAATCCTCTAACTTGGCAAGTGAAGAAAACTATCACACCATGAGTTCAAGAAAGGGGTCATGATGAATTTGATTTTTGTAGCGTGGGGGGTTAAGACGTACGGGCGACGGCCTCGGGAGAGAAAACAGCCTCCATAGGTTGTCGAGACGGAAGTGAAGCTGAGAATGTACGGATGGGTATGCGGTTTGCATAGTTGGAATCGTTGTCGATGGAGATATCCTCGCTAGTGGTCTTAGGGCGGAGACGACCTGTCTGGTATAACGAGCTGCTGAAGTCATTTTATTGCTGAAGGATTCCTAGCTTGACAAAGGCGATGTCGGTCTCTTGGGGCACTTCTTATTGTTTGTTGGTGGTCGGGATATCCCAGTTGATTGCGTATTGGCCATAAGTTGAGGAAGGTCTTGAATATTAGCTTAGCCTCGCCGGATTAGGATAAGACGGAGACAGGAACAACTTGTCCACGGAGGTTCCGCGAGGGTCAAGTAAGTCGCCAATAGATATAATTCGTTCTCTGTGACTTGATGCTTGTGAGAATAATGAGACCTTCACAGTCACAAGATAGGTGATGTTGTTTTAGGTTACGATCTAGACTATGACGGGAAACGCAATTGATTGGAGTTCACTGTTGATGTGGAGAAGCGCCAACTGCCGCCCAGGGGAAGCTTCCGTCATTGGGTAAGCCAGCCTCCCCTATTTTATCAACCCGCATTTTCTTGACTCCATCCAGCAATAATTCCTGTTAGAGCCTGAATCGATGTTGGGGATGATCAAGTCCAGAATATAATTTATATATTTTAAAAAATATGTGCTACGTCTCACAGAGTACACTATGATGGCTATTTCTGCTTGTAGTAATTGCAAAAATATATGGGCCTTTATATCCTCTGCCAAACCTCATGTCCTCTATCACCCTTTATCGAGGCAGCGTGTTGCCCCAGAGCACGGTAGCGCCAGGTGAAAGAAGCAAGCTGCGCAACTGTAAATATTGTGAAACTCGCAACAACTCGACTTTATATTGTGTGAATACAATCCCCATTATTTCAAGTCGTTGTATATTTTCTTTTCCTTTCTTTTCTTACGATATTTACTCTCAATCAATTCATTAACCGTTTAATCAAGGCCCCAGCTGCTCCACCACTGGCGCTGCCTGGCAGCTTTGCGAAGCAAACAAACAAATAAACCCATTCATTCATACCTAAGGTGAACGAACTGGCCGGCCTCACATTCACACGCGCTTACAGCGCATTGCCACTGCCACTGCCACTGCTACTGCCACTGCAGCTGCAGCTGCTGCACCAATAACTTCTTCCACAATGTCCCACTCAACAAGGCGCCGTAGACCTCGAAGCCATAGTCGCAACATCAAGCAGGACCCTGAAGCCGCGACCGACACTTCCTCTATTCTAGAACCAGGCACTGTAAATCCTGATCTCTACAATATTCCTTCCGCATCATCAAGCTATGGTGATAGCAACACCAACACCAACACTCACATCCCTCCCGACCAGGCCTTCTATTTCCAGGGCAGGTCTGATGCCCGTAAGTACCTACCTACCTATTCTTCTCCTCTCTTCAAATGCAGCTACTCACTCCTTCACCAAAGCAACACCAAGCGAGCGCATCACAGAACCTGAGCCCCTGCTAAGGGAACTGAGGATGCGTCCAAACGCCCCGGCTGAGAGCCCAACCAGCCAGCTGCCTGTCGACGGCAGCTTCTTCCAGACCTCTTTTCAGGACATCGGAAAGAAGCTCAAGGCATGCAACGACACGCTTGGTGAGCTTCAGCAGCTCGGCGTCTCTCATGACGTCCCTCTCCCTGAGCTTGTCCTTGTCGGCGACCAGTCTGCCGGCAAATCGAGCCTCATGTCAGGCCTCGCGAACCTGGACCTCCCACGAAGTGAGGGCACCTGCACACGGTGCCCGCTTCACATTCGAGTCTCGCGAAGTCACGATCCATCTTGCCGTGTCTGGCTGCGCAAAGAGTACTCGTATCAGCCTCCGGTCTCTGGCTCAATCTCCGAAACAGAGGTCACCGAGCAAGACCCTTTCTTCCCATGGCGCAAGCTGCGAGCCACTTCCATCTATGAGTTCAAGACTATGATCGATCATAGCGAGATCGAGGATGTTTTGCGCTGGGCACAGATAGCTATCCTCAACGACGACAAGAACCACGAGCTATTCGTTCCAGGTTCTGGTTCTATCGCTGCCAACACCCCCATCGACAGAGCTGCCGAGACCGTCACTGCCAAGTTCTCGCCAAACATCGTCGCTCTCGAAATCAAGGGCCCTGAGCTTCCCGACCTGTCCTTTTACGACATGCCTGGCATCTTCCAGAATCCCGCTGATGCCCGCGACGACTATCTCGTCAGTGTCGTGAGGAACCTTTCCCGAGAATACATCCAGCACCCTTCTGCCATCATTCTTTGTTCCATGCCAATGAACAGTGATGCCGAGAACTCCTCGACCTTTGGTCTAGTCCGCAGATTGGGCGCGCTTAACAGGACAATCGGTGTCCTGACCAAGGCTGACCTCATCCCTGAGGGTGGGAACCACGACCAGTGGCTTGCTATCATGAGAGAGCAAGCTCACACTACTGGGTTGGGTTACTTCATTACTTCCCGGCCCCAAGGCAAGGATCTCGACGAGCTCAAGAAATGGGAGGAGCACGTCTTCGTGGACCATTCATTGGAAAGATGGCCAGCTGCCTTCCACGGCTTCTCGGACCGATGTGGCGTTGAGAAGTTGAAGGCATTCTTGTCGGAAAAGCTCGGCCAAGAGTTCGCCAAAAGGTAAATGCCATATCTATTACCTCTACGAAACACTGCTAACCCGCCACCAGTCTTCCTCACATTAAGCAGACACTCAGACAACACCTTGACAAGATTGTAGAGCAACTCAGCAAACTACCCGAGTTGCCTTCGAATGTTGAACTCGAAGTCCAGACCAGTGTTATGGAGTTTGGTGAGCTGGCTCGCTCTCAGCTTACCCCTTCCGAGTTCTCCAAACACTTCGTTCCATTGCCAGATAATTTCCGCGACTGTCTTCTAGAAATGAAGCCTAAGTTCACTCTCAAGGACAGCAGCGATATTCCTGTCATGGAGATTTCTGATGACGAGTCAGATGCGGGATCTGTTGTTACTGCCACCAACCCGAATACTCCCAGTAAGCGGCGGTCAATGGCACCTCCAACAACACCCTCGAAGCGTGCTCGCATGGAGCCGACACCAAGCGCGACGCCTTTTCCTGGTCAGGTGAAGCCTGAAGACAACAGAGCAATTGCCATCCGCTCCTCTCCGGCCCCACGCCGACAGACTTTCCCTCACCCTTTTACTCAATTCAGTGCTGTTGGACGAGGTTTTCGAACACTCCGGCAGGTCAGGGATGAGATCAAGTCCAAGACCAGAGCTGGTGTCCCCGACATTATCACCGAACAAGTCTACAACGATATGTGTCGAGAGGCAATTAAACCGTGGTCGGGCCCCATGAAAGCATTTCTCAGCCAAGTTATGAACATGTTGAGTGATATGCTTGAAAAGGCCCTGGAGAGTTCATTTGCACGTCTCAATAAACGACTGATTTACCGAGAATGCAAGAAGATCTTGACAGATTATCTTGAGGAGCGTCGCCGCGAGACCATAGGTGCCCTCGAGCTTGTGTACCGCCTCGAAACATACGGTCTATTCACTGTCAACCAGGAGGCCTTTCGAACATACCAGAAGGACGAGCAGATCCTGTTGACGCGATACCGCCATCAGATGCGAATGCAGGCAGCAGGATACGGAGATGGTCGGCCCCCTCTTCCATGGGAGAGCCTCACTGAGGAAAAGCGCGCGCTAGATGAAAAGCGTCGAGAGTCCGAGCTCAACAAGCTTGGCCCTGATTCTTTCGAACGGGAGCTCGAGGTTGTTGCTTACGTTAGGGGTTACTACCGCCTCGCAGCGTTGAGGTTCGCGGACGCAGTCGCACTACACATCACAAACGGTATGATTCCACACATTCAGCGCAATCTACCCTATCATTTCGATCGTAAACTCGGTATAGCTGGACCCGATGTCGCGAGTGTCTATGAGAAACTCATGGAGGAGGATTCTACGACGGCTGCCAGACGAGAGGCGCTCAGGGGCGAGCGCGAAAAGTTTGTCAGAGCCTTGGACAGCATTGGAGAGCTAGAACGAGGAGCTGTCAGCAGCACGATTTCGGAGGAGGAGCCCGACGATGACATGACGGATGCGCCTTTGATGAGCGGCGCGCTCCCTGCTGAGGAGGTTTAACGGAGGCTCTCACTGCCTGCCCAACACGACGGCTGGGTTGATTGAGAAGTCATCATATTTGCTGCGTCTGTTATCAACTGTTTTGGGAAAGTTTGCCAAGAGAAGAGTCTTTGTGTACGATAGTGGCTCGCTTGCTTCCTCTTTTATATTGTTTGGCACGGAAAGGAAAAGGAGTGGTGAAGATGGCACAAAAATGCGACAGTCAGGGTCAACAGTGTGGTGTATAGGTTTAGTTCATACCTGAGAGGCAAGTAGCCGGGTTGGTTGGAGAGGCCTCCGGACGAAGGCTCTTGATGTGTATAGTAGGATCAGCAGGAATAATGTATTAGCTGATGATATGGATGTTGGCAAGAAATGGTATCAGTGATGGTGATGCTCCGAAGGATGTCGGTTAGTTATGGCTGATTTGTCCAATTCCGGCAATTGCGATTAGCCTAAATGGGTGCGGTCAGATGGAAATAGTAGCTGAAAGCGTGGCATTTTCATTTAGCCGCTGGTGTTGAGGCTGTCAGCAAATAATGGCCGAGTATGACCCTCCAAATCGATTCTCGGCGTTGGCCCCCGCGTTTCCGCAGACGATTCTCAAAGCTTCTTTTTTCTTGTGCGATTCAATTGCCGGCGGCCAAGGCCTTGGCTGAAGACGATCTGCGACATGCTTTTACCGTTGAGGGACGTCTGGGCTTTGTCTGTCAAAGAGGATACATCATCAGGCAGATTTAATTGCAAACTCACAGACGTGTCCAGTTTCGAGGCAATATATGTAATGCATCATAGTAAGCGCCCAATCCATAATGTCGGCCCTGGGATCCGCCAAGAGGTGTTGATCCCCCTCCAGTTGCACCTCATACGATACCTAGGATAGGCTGCAGCTGTTGTAGGCACAGATATTCTTGTACCGGCTTTCCGGTTAATTCAAATACTGAAGCACTACTGTATGAGTGCTTGACCCGCTTACCCCAGGTCGGCCCGCTGAAGCTATTTTGCCGGTTACACCATAGGTAGGTACGCCCCTGTCCAATTGCATGTCACCTGGACATTGCATTCTAGCTGACCAGATACAGGCATCGACAGCCAGGGCAGTGTCAGTGTCAGTGTCAGTGTCTGGGTAGGTACTATATACATGTCGTCTCGTATAAGTGACACGTGCTCTTGCTACAACCTCACTTAGCCTGCACTGCTGCAGCAGCTTTGACCCTATCTCGGCCAGATCTACCGACTTCTCCCCACAGCTTGTGCTGCAATTTGGCTAATTTCCAGACAAGCATCCTTCTTGGCCGTCTCTCCGTCCCCAGGTGATCATGGCAAGGTACCTACCTGTATCTCGACCGGGATGGCTTCTATAAGTAGAGCTGCAAACCCGGGGTGATGCTCAGCTGTTCACTCACTCGTCTCTCCTCACGAGCCTCCACTGCACCACCAAGATACGCTATCATGGCTCTGCCAAAGTTCCTGAAGCCCGTGGGCTCAAGGGCGCCAACCCATATGGACCGCGTCCCTCTCGATATTGCACAGGCTGAAGCACCCAAATTCGAAAAAGTCATCTGGTACAAGGAGCCTCACCTGAGGAGACTCTACACCCTCATCATCTTCCTGCTGATTGCCTCGGCTACCACTGGCTACGATGGCATGATGGTCAACACGTCCCAGCAGATGGACAGCTGGAAAGAATACTTCCCCGAGTACATGAACGAAAGCAAACTCGGTATTCTCATCAACATGTACAACATCGGCTCAATTGTGTCCTTCTTCATCACCCCTTATCTGGCTGACAACTGGGGCCGAAAGCCCACCATCATCCTGGGCTGTGTCATCATGATTGCCGGTTCCATGATCTCTGCCTTTTGCAATGGTTATGGCAGTAAGTCTCAACTTCCCCCCCCCCCCCCCCCCCC
>JAJJWO010000431.1:0-20191 GCA_021655895.1 Fusarium sp. NRRL 66739
TCATTCCCCCACCCATCCGGGGTCCTCCCATTCGAGGGCCCCCCATACCCATTCGTCCTCCACCTGTACTCGAGTAACCTCCATGATGATGATGATGAACCACCGTGACTGGGCGAGGGCCCATTGCGACGCCGGGATGGAATCGAGGCTGTCGTCGTGGAATAGGGAGGCACATGATGACTTTGTAGTTGTGTTTAGAATTCTTTGGCGGAGTCTCCTGTTGGCAGTGAATGTGAAGGGACTCTCTGGTTGTAGAGGGATGTTCTTGTGTTCAAGAAACTTGATTATAATATTTTGTGTGATCAAGTCTTGGTGATTGCTTGAGTTTATAGTTCTAGAGGATACAAGATACGGGATTTGATTACTGTATATATAGGTCAGGATCTAATGACGCCAAGCCAAGGTTAACGGAAACCTTCGATGATGGCACCATACTAACGGAACACAGAAGTTTATTGGGAGAAGTCGAGGCGCAGCTCAGTGGCGCTTGCAGTGTCATGTCATGGCTTAGCTGGCCGCTGGTTCGATATAGAGTTGTGGCTACCGTTAGATGGAAACCTTGAGGCTTTGCCAACGTCAGATCTACACGGAAGTTCCGACAATGGCTGCCGGGCTATATCTACCTTGGCCTAGTACGCGGGTATGACGACCTTTGAAACCTTTGACTGACGTTGAGTCTAATGACCTCAAGGATTTTCCTAGCGCCAACAGGCCGGAGATTTCCAGAAGTTAATCCATCACCTTCTATGAACTTGGAGACTTCTCTCGGTTCCTTGAAAATATCATAGTCGGTGAAAAGCTATAGTACCTTATTGTCGAGAGGGCTTATAGGACGCGGATCAAGTATGTATCATCTGGCTTCCTAACCTCTCTACTGTAACTTACGCGTGGGATGCAACCCACGTTACTCCGTTGGCTATGAGGTTGGGAGCTGTACATAAAGACTACATCATGGACCATGGTTGAAATACTGGAAAATAAACATCAACCGGGTCATGGCACTCTAGGAAGATCATGGGGCAGCCGGCGCCGTTGTATTGGATTCATATAGCGATCTCGCGATAGGGAACAGGGCGGCAAGTATGACTTCAAATTGACCGGAAGGCTAAGAGACACCGCGATACTGAACGCAGGAATCTGGGCTGATGAAGATATCAAAGTTATTCCAGTACTATGGCTAATATAGACAAGGTAGAATTATCAAAAACTATACCACAACCTGCTAAGTTAACTGGCGCGGCGACGCAGTTTCTGACTTTAACAAAGAACACAATTTATCCATAATTTAAGCATTATATCCTAATGCTTATACAGTTACTAATATTAACTTTATCATAAGAAAGGCCGGCTTTTCCTATATATCAGATAACCTTATATCTATAACTATATATATCCTACTTTCTAACTATAAAGAAATCCACCTTAATAATAACAATAATCCCTCAATTTCAAGATAGCCGCCCCAAACTGAACCGTCATCGGTGACATCCCAGCCAATAATACGTACAAGAAAGAGTAACCTATCAAATTCACACATACCCAGGTCATCGGTTACATCAAATCGCAGCAAGTTTACAAAGTCCTGAGAGGCAATTAGCGATGGATAGCGGCAGTGTTAGACTTATTTAAGCAGCTGTTAGAGTCGAAGGTACCAGGGCGAGGATGAGTCAAGGCGTGACTCATAGAACTATGCTGTTGAGGTTATCTTAAAGGTTAATCGTTAGAAGGTTCGGTGGAATACAGGATAAAGGTTGAGGAGCTAGAGGAGTAAAGAGTCAAAAAACATAAGGTTTATGACATACACACACAATTACTTTGAACATAATATAAGTAGGCATGCTTTTTATGTAAGTATTTATAAAACTCACTTAATACAAGTTGACTATTCCTAGCATCCATTGTAGTGTGTTCACGACTAACTGTCTTTCTTAAACCGAGATGACGCCAGGAAAAGAGGCAGATAGGAAGCGATGAAAGAGCTGGTGTATTCAAGGAGGACCCAACTATATTGCACTTGTGGAAGGAAAAGAAGTTGTCGCCGCTTGTTCTGATCTATTATGTTCTACACGATTAGTTGTTTGATTCAACAATCCTTCGAACAGTGCATTCTTTCAATATCACGTTCGGCTACACCTAACTAACTAGGAACACTAATCTGTTCGTAATATCTCTTTGCCTCTAGTTACCTAGACACCTAAAACAAGCCGCTGGGGTTACTATATATCAAGTACTCCCCCATTGCTTCTGTTGTTTTACAAATTCCCGTTTCAAAGCTTGATACTTCTCATCAGCCTTGCACTGCATCCAATACTGTCGAAATATCAGACTCGCCCTCTCCTTGTCCTCTTTATCAGGATGTGTATCACTTCTCGGAAGTTCTTCCTTGGTCCCTTTCTTATACTTGCGTCCACCAGCGTGATTCGCATATCGCTTTGCCCGTGTCATTCCCATCTGAATAAACTTGCGTGCCATGTCCATTCCTACAAAGTCGTCTTGATCCTTGAACTCTTTGAACTTGTCCCATATATCTTCAGCGCTTTTTTGCGCAACGGGGACGCTTCGGAACCTCCACAATGGAAGTATCGCGGACTTGTATGGCTCGAATGTCAAGACGCCTTGTTCGCCACGGCCTATGCGGTAGGACATGCGATGGGCCTCAGATACCGTATCCATTAGGCGCTTAGCTTTGGGGTATTGTGTAGGCATAGTTTTCTAGTTGTGTCAGCTATAGCATATATCTAGATGATGTATACTGACCTGGGTAAATGAATATCACGCACTGATAAGTATGTTAGTGTATGTATGCTTCTCTAGAATCTGAATTGCTAGGTGAAGTGGAAGAATCCATGACGTACTTGAGTCCATCTTACATAGACGGACTTGGACGTAACCGACCTTGTAGTGGCCAATCATATCAATTCTTTTGTAGCAGGAGGAAGATGTCGACCTGTAAGACTGTTGCCTGCCTCCATCTTGACAATATAACAATTTTCATGCCTTTATCGGCTATCCGAGAAAACCTACAGCCACTGAGTCCTTCTCACCATCTATGTCGAAGAACCTGTTGGCTTCGAGGTCGAGAATTGCTCATCTAATAAGGATTAGGCCGCGTGGCCTAATGGCTAAGGCGCTAGATTTCGGTCCTCAGCATCCGATCTCTCTAGAGATTCCAGGTTCGACTCCTGGCGTGGTCGATTTAATAAGCTGTTTAACTTGTTTTTTCATTTTTTTTTTTCATACCATCTCAGAAACTCTCACTTGTCTTGTCGTTATTAGCGGGCGCTTTGTCAACAATAGTCTTCTTGTTATGGCCAAGTAGGGTAAAAATAGCAGTAAAAACCTTATTTTCCTCTGCCGTTATGGGATACTAGTCCCTATCTGCTAGTCTTACAAGGGTTGATTATAGAAATATTCAATGGTACATTGTGACTAACAGACTGGTCTGGACTCCTATTAAAGCCTCGTGGTGAGAAGCTCTCAATGAAATGCTAGAGAGCCAAGCCCAGCTGAACTGTTATCGAGGGCTGGGGCTTGCGCAAAACGCCAAAACAAGGGTTCTGGGCTCTGGCCCAAGCCACACCAGCGCTTTGTCTCGGAAGGCAACTAAACGCTAATCGGAACCGCTCTTGCACATACGGTACATACCTGATGGTTAAAAACAAAACTCAGCTATGGCTTTCCTAGAGACGAGAAGAGTGGCTGGCAGGTGATGACCAGACACGACACTCTTCAAAGACTTAAGAAGCAAGACATCCAGCTCTTTTTCTTTTTTATCCATATCAGACAACCTCCAATAGCACCAGACATCAAATCATGCACGTCATGGCAGGCCTCTGGCCCCTTTTATGCTTTGGTCTCTTTATGCTGGGACTTGTCACGGCTGGTCTCGACAGACCTGTACTCCAAGGTCGGAAGATAACTGAGTGTGATTCCAATTGTGGTTGGTCCAACCCTAGCCAATCCCTACTACTGGAGCCGTTTGCCTAACTGGTAACTCGATATTAGGCACATGGTGTTGTCCCCCGGCCTATCTCTGCGGATATGTGGCAATGGCGGGCGGGTTCAGCTGCTTTGAGAACACAGGCTACTCACAGTTGGCATCTACCACTAAAGAGCTTCAAACTTCAGTCTCGTCTTACGGCCTGGTCTCTACTGTGAGCTTTTACTTTTCTCTTATAGTTATAACTGCTGACTGGTGCAATACAGTTGCTAGAACATGGACATTCACAGGCATCTGTCTCAACCCCTACGTCGCCAGACTCCCTTTCGTCTGCAACTAATAGCACTATGACAGTGGCTACTACTACAGCATCCAGTGAGAATGCTACAAAGCCTAATGACAGCTCTCAGTTTAATCGGTTATTGAAGTGGAAGTATTATTATATGATCATTACTATGTTTGTTAATCTCTGATAGTTTTCTTTAATAGTAATACGTCATCTCCTGACCTGACCTTCCATTATAGAAGGCCAATAAATAGGATCGGCACATACATTGACGACCATAAAAGTCTATGAGATACTTGATCTATCTTCAGTAATTGTAGTCAGCAGTCATATCACATATCTCAACACCATCACCTCCAGACTTATATAGTTTATAATAGAGGTAGTTATTTCTGTTTCTTCTCAATTATCAAGTTACCAATCAATCCTGTCGAGTCATCAACCCTCTTGTGTCTACCGTGTCTTTGTCACACTCGGCTCTGTTCCCAATGTTGGTTTCTTTGTTCTTCCCATGGTCCGTGGGCGTCATGCACCTTATTTCCCTTCGCTTCTCTTCATTTCCTTTCTTCCTCTTCTTTCCCTTCCTCAAATTATCTCCACTCATTCAAATCATCACTATCTCGTTGCTCCGAAATGTCTCACAAACGCAAACCTCATTCTACCCTCACTCCAAACAACGCTGCCCAGAACCCAGACCCATTTGATAACCTTACCAGCGATGCTGAGCGGCGTGCTGACCGTTTGTGGGATGAGATCAACAAAGACGGTAACAACGGCGACAATGGTAGCCCTCCATGCGGGTTGTGCTTTCTTATAATCATTATTTTATTCCTCCTATTACTCGCTGGCTTTTCCTTCACGCGCCATCCTTTCTGATCTTCAACCCAACTTCCGAAGCCCACGAGTCTTGACTCCTATGCTCCCGTTGGCCAACCATCCAAGGAAGTCCCGCCTCTTCTCGCGGCAATCTCTGACGTGGGATAGAAGCCGCGCGATAGGCTGTGCTTCTTTTTTTCTGCTGGGGCGGCGAGTCTGCATATGACTGGTATTATTGAAGCGCGGAGATTGGAGACAGAAGCTGGATATGGTGGAGGGAATCTGTTGTTTGAGGCGGTTGAGGTGTCAATTTTTGCAGAGGGCCTGTCTTTAACAACGACTTAATTGACGACCAGACAATTTGTCAGATTTACCCTCCAAGTTCAGGTATGAGTCAGGCCTACACTTCTCGTTGTATCATAGTGTTTGGACAAGAATCAAGCAGTTCTAAACTAACTTTCTGTTCTTGGTCATGTTCAAATCCAAGTCATCGTTGTCATCCGGAGTTAAGTACTGTGACAGGATCCTTTCAAGCTCCTTCCTGCACAGGTAGTCTGACATCAATGCTCATGATCAATTGATGCTTGGTTATGATGAGTCGCAACACCAGGCCGATCGAGGTTTCAGCCTGCAGCCGAAATCGACGATAGCCTCACGTAGCCTCCAGCCTACCTCTCGCCGACAAGGACAGCACAGTCGACGTAGAAACTTGCACACATTCCAAAAGGGTTATTGATGGCTTACAACTAACTGTAGGCTTTCGTGTTTTTCTTACAAGTAACAGTAAATAGTAATGAGGAATGGTCTGGCTCAGTCCTGTGGCGTTGACTCACTATTATCGTGAGATGTTTCACCTTTCAGCCAGCCCAACAACAGTCTTGGTACTGCCTTAAAGCTCGTCTTTCAGAGGGGTTTGTATTGACGTCTTGGGTTTATGCAAGACAAAAAGGGAGGTAATCTCCTGGACTCATAGTCACGCGTCTGAATTTCCTTTTCCGCTGACCAGCAACCTGGCGGGGTAATGGAACAGGCTGGAATCTCACCCTGGCCAAGATTCTTGTCTAAATGCTTTCAGGCAGCCACGTTTTTCATTCTTGGTATGCGCTCACAGACGGTTTTGTTGGGAGCATGCGAGGACATCCAGTACCGCTACAAGCATCTGGAGTATAAATAACAAGATACTTCTTCACTTTAGAAGGTATAGCAACAGCATCTCACCGAACAATTCAGCAACACCAATATACACTTCATCCAACAACCTTGTCAACCTACAGCAGTCGTAGCCATGACTCACAAGCCTACCCCCAACCCTCGCTCTGCTAGCGACAAGGATCGCTGTGACGAAACACAGGTTCTTGTTGTTGGCTCCGGTCCCATCGGTGCCGTCTTCGCTCATAGCCTCGTCAAGAAAGGCATCAAGGTCATTATGATCGATATTGGCCAGCAGTGAGTGACTCGTGGGCAAGTGAAGAGGTACAAGCATTATTAACTCTTGGATCAGAGAAACTAAACGTATCGGTGACCACAAAAAGAACAGCGTTGCAGTCCAGAAGGATATCAGCTTGTTCACCAAGTAAGTGCATGAAAGCCCACACCACCCACTGTCAACACTAACTAACATGAATAGTACTGTCAAGGTATGTCGAAGCATAGAGACACTAAAAAGACCTCGACTCACAGATCTCTTAGGGAGAGTTGCACCCACTGTCTGTTCCGACAAACTCGGCACGACCTGTCATGGAACCATCATCCTGGGCTCCTCGGTGAGTCTCCCACTATAGGTAACCCGTTCAAGCTAATATCCCACTCAGACCTACCGACTCTGCCTACGTTCTCAACGGCCAAAATCCCGAACAGAAGTCTTATGGCAACCTTCCAGCGGCGGCCGCAACTCGCGTTGTTGGCGGCATGGGATCTCACTGGACATGTTGCATCCCTCGGCAGCGCGAAGGCATCGAGCGGTCGGATCTCTTCAGCGCAACCGAGTGGGAAGGGCTTTATGAAAGAGCTGAGAGGTTACTGAAAAGGAACGATACCGCTTTTGACGACTCGGTCCGTCAAAGGCTGGTGAAGCGTGTGCTCACTGACGCTTATCCTGGCCGTGAAATGCTGAGCATGCCTTTGGCGTGTAAGCGTACCCTTGAGAACAACGAGTATGTCGAATGGTCTTGCACTGCTACCGTCCTTGGAGAGCTCTCTAAGCCTGAGTACTTCTGCAAGGGTGAGGCCAAGGATCGGCTCTTTGATATGAGGCCCAACACTCAGTGCGACAGGCTTCACCTGGATGCCGAGGGCCAGATTGGTTTGGCCGAGGTCATTGACTTGGAAAAAAACGAGAAATACTACATCAAGGCCAAGAAGTATGTCATCTGTGCCGGAGCAGTACTCACTCCTGGAATCCTTTTCAAGTCGGGATTGAAGGCGAAGCTTCCCTCATTGGTAAAGAATCTTACTGGCAACAGACTACCAGTTAGGCTGACAGGTACATCCATAGGGTCATTATCTAACTGAACAGCCTATGGCGTTTTGTCAAGTTGTCCTCGATAGAACTCTGGTCAACAGCGTTGAGGGTGAAGACATCGTCAAAGCACACAGGGAGAGCCACGAGAATGATCCCCTCCCTTTCCCTTTCAACGATCCGGACCCCCAGGTCTACTTCCCCCTCTCCGAGAAGTACCCATGGCACACTCAGATTCATCGTGATGCCTTTGGATATGGAGAGGTTCCATCCAACATCGACCAACGTCTCGTGGTGGACCTCCGCTGGTTTGGTTATATGAAGCCTGATCACGAGAATTACGTAACATTCTCACACAATCACAGAGATCAGTTTGGGATGCCCCAGGTAAGCTACCTTGTGGACTAGCTCCGCGGGACTTGTACTGACTGGTTAAAATAGCCAACTTTCAACTTTACCTTGGATGAAGAGGCTGAAGAACGCTGCAAGAGAATGATCACAGAGTAAGTTACCAAGTGCCCTTGTGGTTGTTTCGAGACTAACATGACCTTGTAGCATGATCGACGTAGCCCGGAGGCTAGGCGGTTTCCTTCCAGGTGCCGAGCCCAAGTATCTGGCTCCTGGTTCAGCCCTCCACATCTGCGGCACATACCGGGCTGGTAAGACTTCAGCAGACAGTGTTGTCAACAAGAACGGCAAGGCCTGGGGCATGGACAACCTCGTCCTCGGAGGCTGTGGTGTTATCCCCACCCAGAATGCCTGTAACCCTACTCTCACTGCTGCTTGCTTTGCTCTTGCTGCTGCCGACAAGATTGTTGAGGACCTTCACGTCGACAAGTAGAGTAGACGCAGTCGAAGCCTGATCTCGGAGAGTGTTTGGTGGGTTTCCTTTGTTGATGTGGTACTAGGCTCGGATTACATCTCTCTTCCGCCTGTTGACTTGGCCATTGACAGGCATCTATTATAGCAATAATTTACGTGAGCTACTCTTGTTTGCAAGCACCATGCAATGTAGTCATTGAACTCAACTTTCTTCATCTAGTAACGGGATCCATGCCTTAATTCAATCCAGAAGGGTTATAAAATATGTACGTCAGCATTTTAGATTGGCTTGAATCTATATCTGTTGCCGCACCAAAAAGCAGAATTTCAGTCCTCAAGTAAGCGACCATGAAGTCAATCGAATCTTTCAAGGGCTGAACCTCCCTACCTAAATAGCGTTGCTGACATGGAACGTTAATTTCTATGATCCATTGCACTGACTCACTCTCATTTGGTCCCTCTTGGCTTTCTTGCTTAGAGTCTTGCTATCCAACACAGCCACAGCATCGCATAAGGCTCATTTAAACATGTGAGGAGTAAAAGACATGTCGAAAAGGGAAAATTGTGTGGCTTGAAGTTTTCACGGGTAGGCTTTCAGACCAGTGACCGGCAATAATCAAGTGCAACTACTTAGCAGAATACAGTTGTAGAGCTCAACGAGGTGAAAGACCAAGAGATATCTCCCTTAACCACAATAGATTTACTGATATAAGTATGGATTCTTTTTCTTTTTCTTGACATTCCCTTGCCTGTTTTCGTTCTCCCATTATCTAGCCCTAATTTGCCATCACTCGTCACGATTGTACTCCTTACAACAGAATTATAAAGCAAAACGGCGGCGCTCCGTTTTCAAACCTTGATCCATTCTCCTAGCATACTTACTGGTTTCTTTTGACAGGTGTCTTTGATATGTGCAGTCGATATGTTCTTGAAGCATCTGGCCACGGTAGTTGCTCAAGAGTCGATTTGGTGTTTGGAGCGTTCCAGAACTGACCAATGGCAACTATGAGCATGACAGGAGAAAAGGCCACGGCTGGCGAGAGGAAAAAACAGAAAGGAAATTATCGCGTGTCGTGGTGTCCTTGTATAGACAGACGAAGGATACCGATCGAGAAGGCAAAAAAAGACAGATTATATCAAAACATACAACAGCGGGGATTCGCTGGTCGTCACCGACCCAACTACTGATCCGCCGGTTAGTGGCTTGACTATGGGAGAGCGGACGGGATCCCGTATTTTCCACTACCTATGGTCGTATGTGGTAATTGATGTTCCATTGAGGTCTATAACCTATACCTAGCACAGGTGATTGACGTAACCCTAAGTGGGCTAAACGTTGGCAGCTTAAACCAATTGGTGATAGCTTCACTTGGTCTCGCGTAAAAGATTTTTGAGGGTGTCACAATTAAACCAATTATCAGCTGAAATGTTAGCTATGACTAAAACACCTCCAGCAGCTGTCATTTCGTTTTCCATCGACAATTCTTCAGCCTGTCAACCTACCCTAAATCGATGATAGATTGTCCTCAGGAAAAGCCTTCTAAGCGTTGTAAATTAGAGCGGGTTCAAGGACTCTCTTAATAATGTTAGAGGATTTAAAAAAAACACTCCAAAGCTTTCAAGTAGCCAGTGGAAGAGTGAGGAGGTTTCATATTGACCAGCTGCATAACCCGCATTACTTGTACATTTGTGCACGGCCCGTGGTTCTCCGGATGGACAGTTTATAACCCGTGCAATTGAGTATACTATGCTCATCTATAGATTCTTCATAACTTGGTCCATAACATCACCAATAGCCTCGCCGCCACCACCGCCTCCCTTGAGATCCTTGTTTGTCGCCTGAATGACGATTCTCTTATAACTTGTCAAGCTCGGCGTCCCCGAGTCCGTCACTTCAAGCACAATATGCAAGACCTGGCCCTTGGCAACTGGCTCTCTGCTCAGTAGCTCCACGCAGGTCTTTTCCGGCCCAGGGACAGTCACCTCGACTATCCTACCCTCGGAGTCCTTCTTGGCAATCTTCATTTCTTCAACTTCCGCAGCCACGAGCCACTGAGTGGCACTGGGCTCCCGGTAGTGCCACCACTTAAAGGTCAAGCTGTCTCCATCAGGGTCGTATGTTTCCGAAGCATCCAGCGAGATACAAGTGCCAGCTTCAGCTTCGAGGTAGATTGGGGCGGGCCCCGAGGAGCCGTTGATAGAGACAACAGGGTGGTGGTTAGCGGTTGAGAGTGATGGGGATAGCGTCCACTGGATCCTGGCGGCGAAGTCATTTTGGTACGCGTCACGCCAGCGCCATATAGTGGCGTGGTTTGACTTGTAAGTTCGCCCATCCTTTCCGGTTACAATGTCGAAAGTATCGCTATAATGCTTGCTGCAAAGACCCTCATCACTGACGTCGGTGAGACGGTAGCGGCCACCCCAAGAGCCGTACTCGGGGTGCTCTGGCACGCCCAGCCCGTTCTGAATAAGGTATAAAAAGGTAGGAGTATCTCCTTCGGGGATGAAGAGGTAATCGGGGTAGGCAGAGCCCAGGGGGCCAATCTGAACATTCTCCTTGAACCACTCCTTGGTCAGCTTGGAAAAGTCTGGGCCACCTTGATCGAACCCGTAGTATTTATCTCCTGAGATGCCGGTCCACGTAGCCATTCCATACTGGTTCCAGCCATGGACAGAGGCGATGTAGAAGAGATCTGGGAAGGTATTGCGGATCCAGGCCCCTGTGTCGTCTTGATCGGAAATGGTGTACATCCTCAACTTGGACCTGAGACGGGCGAATTCGGCCTCGGGAATGGTGTGCTTGAGCTTGGCCAAGACTTGGGCGATGACATTGGTACCGCCCCAGCATAGAATCCAAAGAGGATCCTCTGAGGAAGCGTTGATGCTCTTGAGAAGCAACTCGCCACCCTCACTCAGGGGAATGTCCTGACCAACAGCCTTGGATCCATAGACCTAATGTGGACCTCGTTAGCCAGGAGGCGACTGATGGGTGATCACGTTGGAGCTTACAGGGGGTCCAGACTTGATGATGCTCCGCAGGTACTCGGTAGTAGGATACTGGAAATCGGGATGTGCGTGGTGATTCAGGTTGTCGACAGCGCCAGCATAAGCATCAATGATCTTGTGCATATCCTGCGGGCAGGTCTTTGTCCTCATCCATGTTGATGTGCACGCGACAAGGCCCTCAGTTTGGAACTGGTTAGAGTACAAGAGATACCGGACAAGAGACTCTGCGTCATCGGGTTCGTTGGAGATATCAGACACGATGAAAACTCGTGGCTTGTGGGGAAATGATTGCAGTCTGGTGACGCCGGTAGCCATTGCGAGTGTTGACTAGGTATTACCGTCAGTCTGGTAATCTTACGACAGTTCCCCTCATCGTTATATAGACCTGGGTTCTGGAATGGGGTCTAGCAGCAAAAAGTTTATTAGCCAAGCTCCGGGTTTAACTAAAAAGAAGGATCCTGTCTAAACAAGGCATGTCTAACCACCGACTCCGCACACTCGGTAGAGCTCCGTGGACGGCTAATCTTCGCAAGGACGGCGTAACTACGGACAGGCCGTACTCCATCAAGGCTGAACTGGGCTAGCTGGTGATGGTACCGGTAGTGTGGCATGTGCCGGGGGCTAGGCAGGGCGCACTACTCAGCTGCCACACGGTTCGGCCAAGTTATCGTAAGGTAACAAGAGTCAGTCTCGTCAGAGATGGACCCGTTGACTGACAGGTCTCAGCTAGTGTCTAGAAGCGATGCCTATTGCGGTATAGACATGGCATGGCGAACGTGGTAAAGATGACCCGTCCTGACCGCTGTGGCCGGTACTCCAATTCGGCAAACCAAGGTAAACTACCAAGGGTCTAGCTGGAAATGAACTTGGCCTTGAAATTTTTCATATTACCGAAAGCCGAGACGAGCTTCTTCGCCTAAACGGCATAAGGTAGCGGCGTCAATGCGCAGCTAACCACGAGGCAACCCGAGATTGTTCATGGGAGCCACTCACTGCCATCTTGAACTTAGAGTCACATTACCCCATGGGAACCCCAGTGAGTAAACAGAATCTGCGGAGTGCGGAGAAGTGGATAGACTATAAAGTATGCAGCGCCCTTCCACTGCCGATCGTACCTATGCACAATCAACATCCCTCGTTGTTTATCCCACTCCCAGTCATCCTTATTCAAGGTCCACAAGATGCCGTCTATCGACGAGAAGATGGCCTCTGAGCCAGCCCATATCGAGGGCAAGGTCACTCAGCAAGACGCACGCTTGGTAGACCAGCAGGACCGTGAAGACACCAAGTGGCAGGCGATACGCCGCAACCCAAAGGCCTTTTTCTGGTGTCTCTACGCTGTCTGGACCGTTCTCCTTGTCAGTTTTGAGAACCAGGCTGCCGGTATTGTCATCAGTATCCCGCAGTTCCGAAAGGACTTTGGCTCCTTTTACAATGGCGACTACGTTCTATCGGCCAAATGGCAGTCTGCTTTCAGCGGTGCACCTGTCGCGTCGTAAGTTGAGAACAAGATTACCCCAACAACATGTAGCGAGTACTGACCAAGGTATAGGCAGGTCATCGGAGCCCTCGCGACCGGTCAAGTTGCTGACTGGATCGGCCGACGAAACACTATGGTCGGCGCTCTTGTTGTCTCCTTCGCCGCCATCACCCTCGAGTTTGTCGCGACTACGAACGAGCAGTTTTTCGGTGGCAAGTTCCTCAATGGCTTTGCTGTTGGCACGCTTCAGGCCGTCTCGGGTACATATATTGGAGAGGTATGGATGACCCTGCTCCATATACGCGTTATCCTTTGCTCGTGTTGCTGACAACAAGTCAAACTTAGGTCGTACCTCTTGCTATCCGTGGCTTGATGACCTGCCTTATCGGTCTGTCGTACACTCTGGGCCCATTCACAGTGGCTTTGATCGTCGACAGTGAAGGCAGCCGCGGCGATAGATGGGCGTACCGCTCTATCTTCTGCTCTCAGTATGGTTTTGCCGCCATCTCAGCTCTTTTTGTCTTTTTCGTGCCTGAGTAAGTTCACACACCCTCCACATATCGAAGCTCGCTGACCTTGAACAAGATCCCCTTGGTGGCTCGTCAGCAAAGGACGCGAAGAACAGGCCCTCAACAGTCTTCGTCGCCTCGGTCACAGCGCAGAATCTGGTGACGATGCCAAGCGCCTGACATCTATCAAGATGACCCTTGATGAGATTAAAAGCGAGACCGAAGGTGTCACATACATTGAATGCTTCCGCAAGTCCAACCTTCGCCGAACCTTCGTCTCTATTGCACCTCTGGTTATTCAGCAGTTTACCGGTATCGTCTTCGCTGCCTCGTACTCAACCTACTACGCTCAGCTGGCTGGCTACAGTACCGACATGTCCTTCAAGCTGCAGATCATCCAGCAAGTCTTGTCCATGCTGGGTAACGTCATCTCCTGGTATCTGATCGACAAGGCCGGCCGCCGAAGCCTTACACTCTATGGTACCGTCGCCCTGACCGTTGTCCTGTGGGTGATGGGAGGACTGGCTGTTGGTGGCTCACCCTCGGAACTCAGGGGAGCTGTTGCCATGATCCTGCTCTATTGCTTCCTCTACAACCTCACTATCGGTGCCACCGCTTACACTTGTCTGACCGAGACCGCAACCGCTCGTCTACGTGTCAAGACTATTGCCATTGGTCTTGCTACGAGTAACTCCATCTCGGTCATGTGGAGTTTTGTCCTGCCCTATCTGTTCAACCCTGATAAGGCGAACCTCGGAGGCAAGCTTGGTTTCATCTTTGGTGGATTGTGCTTCCCTTGTATTGCCGTTATCTGGTGGTTCCAGCCAGAGACCAAGCATCGATCCTATGAGGAGCTCGACGAGATGTTCACCAAGAAGGTCCCCGCAAGGCACTTTGCCAAGTACCGCACTGAGGCCGAGCAGCAGGGTGAGGCCGCCAAGGTGGCTGAGAAGGGCGAGGCTTAGGATGGCAGTAATTAATAAACAACCAAATAGTTTTATGGGGTAAATCAAACTCGCCTTTCTGTTGATATAGCTTCTTAGCAATTACAAGTCCCTAATTCTTTGAAGAGGAGCCTCTGCTGTAATAATTTTTAGTAACTCACTCGATTACCAGTAGTAGCCGTCAACCAGTTGGCAGAATACTCTCGGTTGCAAGCTTTTATTGAGACTGCATGCCGCAGTTAATCCTACATGACATGTCATTCGCAACCTCTCACTGGCTGCACTAGATACGCTGCTCCCTAGAGACTGGTTTCTAGTCAGTGAGCGACTAGTCAAACCTATCTGGCATGAAACGTTCACAAAATATATTACTGTTCACACTAGTCACCGTAATACATTTAATTCTCGTCTGTAATACTGTCAGTCGCTAATTCCGGAATGTCCGTTAGCTTGAATCACGATGAGAGGCAGCATGATCCATTTGTAGTCTGAAATTCTGACAAGCCATCAAAGCTTGTGACTGTCTACGTCGCTATCCCCGACTGGTCTGACGTTGATGCACATTACGTCGACCGCATAATCTATATGGTGCATATATCATTGCACAAGCACGGCCACGGATCGAAACAAAACTGGCCTGTCTCGTCGTTATGCTTTTGCCAGTATCTTCCCTTCCACTGCAACAGAATTGTAGGCAGCATTGAAACTCCTACCATCATGGCTGTTGCCACTCCTGCGCTCCCTGCGAAGCCCACATACTTGACCATGTCCGGTATCCTATGCAATCCATTAGTTGGGAAACAAGTACGTCTCTGGGTCAATAACCTACCAGAAAGGTCCAATGAACCCCCATGTTTGGCGGACGAAGGTGACAAATACGCCGATGGCTGCAGCGTCTTGGGGATAACAGTCGACAATGTACGTGATCAAGATGGTGGTGACAACCTGATTTCCTGCCGCAGCAATGCCTGCCCCAACGACGGGAGTAACAGTCCATCTGTCTGTGGCATTGTCGAGCTGCACAAAGAAAACCACGACGCCGCAGATAGTCAAGAGGAAGCCGATGTAGCTCAGCCATAGGCGGTGTTCGGGCCGCGGCGTCTTTCCCTTGCGCTCGCGTAACCACATCCATCTATCAGAGATTACTCCGCCAATTTGCTCTCCAAGAAGTGTTCCGACGATGACGCCAATGAACTGCAGCCCAACCTGCTGGGTGTCGAGTCCAAACTTCTCAGGGAACACTTGGGGAATCATAAAGGTAGTCATCACGCTACCCCACAGGAAGATCATGGCGTAGCCGGCTGCTGGTACTATGACGCTGGGAAACGCTACCAGTCGGAGTGGATGGACAAACTCGATTAGTGTCAGTGGTGTTGGGTCAATACGTCGGAAGCTGAAGTATTCCAGCCTGAAGGTAGACATTCCCTGTGGTATATCGGTCGGTACGAATCGAGTCTCGGGTCCGAATAAGGCGTGGAGAGTGAACTGTACGCCGTTGGTCTGCAAACAATTAGAAACATAGAGTAGAATACGGACCAAGGCTTACTTACAATAGCAAGAATCCAGTAGATCCATCGATACGACACTCTCTGGGCGACAAAGCCGAAGATGAATGGCGCGACCGGCACTCCCAGTGTCACCATGGTTGCCCAGACGCCCATGAACCGGGCCCTTTCCTTACGGAAGAATGTCTCTTGCACAACCGCAGTCCCGATGGCAGCGGCAGGGCAGATGAAGAAGCCAGTGATTGCTCGGCAGAGGCCCATTGTTCCATAGGAATGGCTGACGGCACATCCAACGTTACCAATACAACTGCATAGAATTGATATCAAGAAGATCGGGCGTCGACCGAACCTTTGAGATAGCGGCCGCCAAAAGAGAGGTGCACCACCTAGAACGGCTATGACGATAGAGACTAGGTAGCTTGTTCGTTGAATGCTGATGTTGAGGTCTTGGGCGATCTCGACAAAGGCTGACTGAATCGCAGCCGCGGTAAACGTAGCCATCATTGCGTGGAAAGCAACAAGACAAAGGTTCACGACTTTCTGTATAAAATGTCTTGTGAGTCTTCTGAGGTCGACACTACCCCTGGAAAGCACACATACCTTCCATTTGGGCCAGTTCAGAGGGTCGGCATCGTTCATCGATGGAAGAGGGTCCAGGTTGATTGTTCCATGACGTTGGAGAAGATATTGTTTGTGTTGTTCAGTCAGATAAACTCCATCGCCCTTGAGATTTGTGTCAGCACGTTGATATATAGACCGGTATGAGGTTAGAACAAACATTTTCGAACGCCTCTACTTCGGGCTTCATCATGTTGGCTGAAAATATCCAAATGGACGGCGAAAAGGTCTTGAGAGATGATGGAATTCGACATAAGGAGAATTACCTTTGATATGCCAATCTCTTAGGGGCGATTCCCCATGGGGTCAACCTATTGCCTCTCCACAGCACCAATGGTGTGGTATACATTTAAGCAGAGTTTTTGAAGTCAAGTCATTGGACCGAGGGCTTACAACTCATCAAATCCCCATTGGCGTTTCTCCTGAGTGTATTGGGGGCAATGATCTCATCGTCTTAGTGCCGTTAGCCAAGGACGGAAGTACGGCAAGACTAAGCTATAGCAATGACCTTAGGTCAGCATCTCGTTGTTCTAGATAGGGAGAATACGATCAAGAGTGGACATGCAATTCGGAAGATGAAGACGGCAAATCTAACGTTCTAAGAAATTGGGATCTAGAATTTATTAGTGGACTTAAGACTGGGGCCGAGTCTATCTTTTGCCGAAGTTACCAATCAGAGGACTTCAACCTATAGTGCTATGCTACAGCTTTGATATTATTAATTCCACAGCGTAAAAAGAACAAGAAAGATTGCCAATTTGGATATTTATGGAATTGCAGTCATAAGCCTCACATTCCGAACCACCGTGGAGTTACAGTAGTTCCACACTTACAAAGTTGTACTGGCTAGCCTAGCTTGATGAAGTAGAAGATGGATGTTGAGTGGGATCGTACACTTTGAACTGGGAAAGAGAATTAGTTTCTTGTGAGAACTGTCTTTGGCTTTGTCTTATGATGGAAACGGAGAGGGTGAGTCAATGACGAAATTGTATAATTGCTTGAATTGCTACTGATTGTGTACTCCATACAACAGCCAAGTCGTAAATCGAGCACGTGTCTAGTCTATTATAGTGCCTCTTGTTCTTCCCGAAACCATAGGATAGCTCTGAGTCGGCCGTCTTGGGGTGGTCTCAGCGAAGATCAACCAGCTTCACGGAAACCTCTCCAAGAGCCTTGCAATCTTGGTCCAGGGTGTCAGGGAAACGGAGAGCTGCAAGTTTGCCAATGGCGGCCTCATCGGAAACCACAGCTTAGTGACGTTCTAGAGGTACAGGTACAAAATGCGTGCTTGAGAACAGCCTTGGTGATGCGTTTTACTGACCAAGTTTTCCTGCTCCCGTATAACACTCGATGATAAGCTGATACTGGTAAGTTCATTTTACACACGATAACGAGCTCCCTATGGGAATAAGTAGAAAGAAAACTCAGAAATTGGGATTATTGCTAGCCTTACAACAAGTAGATACAATATATAGAGAACATCAATGCTGTGTATACCGATACAAAATACTTCCAAGACAACCGGCAAAATCATCAGCAATAGACCGCGCTTGTACCTAGGCTCTCTACCACATTAAACCATATCCCTATCCACTTCCTTAGTCTCATTGTCTCGAGCAGATAACCTCGCACCATCCTGGCGCCGCCATTGGAAAAGAACATGAGGTTTGTTTCTAATAGACTCTCGAAGCTTTTCTTCACTACGATCCATCCAACTGTGGCCAACCTGCATACTGACAGGGTGCAGTGGCACTCCCCCCAGGAGAAAACCATCAGATGCTTGTCGGTCGAAGGAAGCAGTGATGTCTAGATCGTTTGCAATCTGTTCGCAGAACACGTCAAGAGGCAAATCGTTGACATCACGACCAAAGGGATTTTCGATTTCTTGACCGATGAACAACAAGCCGAAGATGATATAAGCCGCTGTGATAGTAGCGGGAATGGCAATCCAGCCGAGAGGACCAGTCAACTGGAACGGCAAGAGCATGACGTACACAAAAGTAATCTGGCTAATGGCAATGGTGTATGCGACGGGCAAAGGAGTATTGAGGACACGATCGCAGCCGACGGCAACGTCGTTGAGAGTGGTGAGATGATTATAAGCGATGGTCTGATGAATCGAGACTGGTAGCTGTTTATTGGCGATGATGCAGTCGAGAGTTATTGCCAGGTGATTCAAGATCTCCAGAGGAAGGTTCCCTTGATGCTCCTCTGCTCTCTTGAGATGCTTTCGAGGATCACTTTGAGCAAAGGAGAGACCAAGGTATTCGCCGGCAACCTTGCGAAAGTTGGTGACCCGCTTCGTCGGCGCGGTTGTCTTTCCAGCAAAGGTATCGAGGTGTGCGATGTAGTGTTGCATGTCAGGTTGACTGGCGCAGTGTTCGAAGCGGAGGGTGTGCTTGAGGGCAACGGCAAAACCGGCGATGAGTTTCAAGGCCCCAAGCTTTTTGAGGAGAAGCTCACGGGGGTCTTGGCCGCCAGCACCGCTGTCATCGGCATGGATCCAGATGATACGACCAAGGGTCTGAGATGCAGTGGTCAATGTGCCCCAGTATCGACGACCCTCAGCATAGCGTTCGTAGGCGGTCGACGAGCGGAATGAGAGACTCAGACCGACAACGAAACCGAGAATAGTAAGCAGAACAGAGTTGACGCTCAGGTCATGGACCTTTTTGGAGATGACGGTAATAGCAGTTGCCCAGCAGGCAACAAGCAAGAGCGGAAGGATCAGTGAGGGCATGATGGAGCCATGCAGCTGCAGGATGAGGGGCCATTTGGAGTGTTTTTGAAGATCCCGGGGGCCGCTGAAGTAGTTGTTGTCATCTCCACTATGGCTGGACATGGGCTGTCGGTTGGCATTGATGGACGGAGAAGGGGGACCGTTGTGGTGGTTTGAAGAGGTTCCTGGGCCTGGCACAGCTGCTGTGATCTGTGCCTCTGGGTATGGCTTGGGTTGTGATACGTGATCACCACCAGCGTCCGACATTTTGATGAAGATGTTGAGATAAGCAAGAACACGGTGACGCAGGAGGAACAAGGGGCTAGGAACTCGAGGTAATGCGGCCAGGTAATATAGCCAAAGTGTACGAAGACGCTTTTCAGGGAGGGAAATGAGAATTCCAAAAAGGGTCCCAGCATTCGAGCGACTTGCAGTGTATTTATCGCTGGTGGGTGACGGGACTTGTATCGTGGCGTGGCTAGCGCTCAGACTATTGAAAGTCGTGAAATAAGCTTTAACATAAGCATTTGCCAAGGTGGCCTAGACCGATGTTTCGGTAGATTAGTTAGACCCAGGGCTGTTTGACATTACGGGCTGGCTAGACGCCACAGGGGTTCTGCTTCTGCCATAAGAGGCGGTTTATTCTTGGGGCTAGGCCAAGACAAAGCTAGCCCGCATACCATCAGAGCTGAAATGAAGACGCAAGCCAGCGCTCGGCCTATGGAGATGCTCGCGTGATGATAGATACGACAAGGGGCTGTCGAGCGGCGCAGCGCAGTGCAGGGTTACGTGAGTGATACAACTCATCATGCAGGTGTGGTGTGCCTCTCGCACTTCCTTAGGTGCCGTCCCTTGATAATTGTCAAGGGTTAACAGATTCTTTATCCCTTCAGGCTGTGTCGGGACGACGGCACCCAGAGACATATGTGGCCAGTTTCCGGCGGTCCGCATACGCTATGTTTTAGCTGTGTATATATCTCAGGTCTAGACAGGCCCTTTTGACTTTAAGGATGTTCTGAGAGGGAGCGATTTATGTATAATGTTACTGACATATAGAGCGCTGATTGGGTTACAATAAGCATTGAAAT